>VZSE01008409.1:0-28020 GCA_013398275.1 Promerops cafer
TGACCAGTTTAGCAAACAGCATTTTCTCACAAAAAATAGTTAATTTGTGTATTTTGTGATGGCACCCCAGCTGTTTGCTGAAGTGGGATGAGGAGAGGGCTGGCAGGGAAATGTCCTGCCCTCCCCTCCCTCCTGCTGCAGGATGAATTTTCCATCCAAACCTTCAGCGTGAGGAGCAGGTGCCAAGGCAATCCCGGGACGGGTGAAGTTAATCAGTGCCTCAGTGTTTGTGAACTTGTCAAAGGCTCCCTCAGGTGGCCTCGTTATCCCAAGTTATCCCAGCCAGGAATTCTGGAATTTGCTGGGTTCAAGGCAGGGTGAGATCAAAGCTGCTCCCTGCTCACACATGAGCAAAGGGACAGTCAGAAGGCTGTCACAAATTCTCAGTTCAGAAAAGTCACAAATTTGGGGGCAGCCCTGTCCAGGGAGGGGCAACAGAGCTGGGGAAGAGGTTAAAATCTCTCCTGAGCTGAGGGAACTGGGGCTGTTTATGGAGAAAAGGAGGCTCAAAGGGACCTTGTGGCTCTCTATGACTCCCTGACAGGAGGTCAGGTGGGATCGCGCTGTCTTGCTGTGTCCCAAGGGAAAAGATGAGAGGAAATGGCCTCAAGTTGTGCCAGGGGAGGTTCAGAGTGGGCATTAGAAAAAAAAATTCACTGGAAGAATGGTTAAGCATTGGAATAATTTGCCCAGGGAGGTGGTGGAGTCGCCGTTTCTGGTGCAGGCTGGGCCATTCCAGGCTCAGGAGGGAATTATTAGGGTAGCTACAACACACCGGCCAAGGCTGGAATAAATCCATGACTGGAGGTCCCAAATCCCTCTAAATAAATTCATGACAATAGATCCCCTAGCCCCTCTAATAAATCCATGAAAGGGAATCTCCAAACCCCTCTAATAAACCCATGGCAGGAGATCCCAAACCCCGCTAATATATCCAGGAAAAGAGAGCCCCAAACCCTGCTTACAAATCCAGAAAGAGATCCCCAAACTCTTCTAACAAACCCATGAAAAGAGAACCCCAAACCCCTCTAATAAATCCATAAAAGGTGGTTCCCAAACACCTCAAATAAATCCACAAAAGATCCCAAAATCCTTTAATAAACTCATGGCAGGAGGTCCTCAAACCCTTCTAATAAAGCCATAGCAGAATATCCCAAATCCCTGCAATAAATCCACGACACAAAACAACTGTTTCTTTGAAAGAGGGAGCTTTTGTTTATGGAATGCCAGGATGGTTTGTGTTGGAAGAGATCCTAAAGCTTATCCCCGTGCCATGGGCAGGGGCACTTTCCCCTATCCCAGGTTGCTCCAAGCCCCATCCTACCTGCCCTGGAACACCTCCAGGGATGGACGTCCCACAGACTGCCATGACACCCCCTGCCCTCATGGGGGGAAACTACAACTCCCAGCATGCCCCGCNGCCCCCCTGGGGGGAAACTACAACTCCCAGCATGCCCCGCGCGGACCCCGCCCTCCCCGCGGGCCGCCGGTCCCGGCGTGCTTTGCGTGGCGCCACACAACAAACATGGCGGCGGTCGCTGGCCCGTGGCCGTAGCGCCGGGCCCGGCACGGTGAGTGGGGGGCTGTGAGGGGCTGTGAGGGGCTGTGGGGGCTGAGGGGCGCTGAGGGGCGCTGAGGGGCTGAGGATCGCCGGCCCGCGGGAGGCTGCCGGGCTTGGGGGGCTCCTGCCCGGTTTATTAGAGGGGCTTGGGAATCTCCTGGCATGGGTTTATTGGAGGAGTTTGGGATCTCTTGTCACAGCTCTATTAGAGGAGTTCGGAGTCTCCTGTCATGGGTTTATTAGAGGGGTTTGGAATCTCCTGCCATGCGTTTGTTAGCTTTTGGAACTCGTGGCATGGGTTTATTGGAGGGGGTTGGCATCTCCTGCCTTGGGTTTATTGAAAGGATTTGGGATCTCCTGTCACAGATTTATTAGAGGGTTTTGGGAATCTCCTGTCGTGGGTTTGTTAGAGGGGTTTGGAATCTCCTGTCGTGGGCTTGTTAGAGGGCTTTGGAATCTCCTGTCGTGGGGTTTGTTAGAGAGCTTTTGGAACTCGTGGGATGGGTTTTTTTGGAGGGGTTTGGCATCTCCTGCCTTGGGTTTATTGAAAGGATTTGGGATCTCCTGTCACAGATTTATTAGAGGGGTTTGGAATCTCCTGTCGTGCCTCTCATAGATTTATTAGAGGGGTTGGGGATCTCCTGCTGTGGGTTTATTACAGGGGTTTGGGATTGCTTGTGACTGATACCTTAAAGGGTTTTGGGGATTTTCTGTCACAGATTTATTAGAGGGTTTTGTGATCTCCTGCTAGATTTGTTAGAGGGGTTTGGGAATCTCATGGGTTTATTAGAGGGATTTGTGGATGTCCTGCCATGGAAATACTAGAGAATTTTGGGATCTCCTGTCATGCATTTATTAGAGAAGTTTTGGTTTTTCCTGCCATGGATTTATTCCAGGATTTTGGTTTTTCCTGCCATGGATTTATTCCAGGATTTTGGTTTTTCCTGCCATGGATTTATTCCAGCCTGAGGCCCTGTGCTCTGAGCTGTCCCTGCCTTGTGAAAGCACTGGGCCATGCAGAATCCCTTCCAGCTGGGTGGTTTTGAAGGGAAGGAGGCTCCAGAAACAAGGAGCGAGGGAGGATTTGGCACTCAGGTGCCTCTCCAGAGTGGTGGTGGGTGCTGTCTCCTGGATATGGCCCTTTTGTGGGGCAAACGATCCACTCAGGAGCTGCTGGGCATTCAGGGAGGAGAAAATGCTAAATGCTAAAGTGCAACAGGCCTGACTGGAAGCAGGAATGAGGGCTGGGAGGCAGCTTGGAATGAGGGCCCAGGAATTCCATCCAGCAGCTTGGGAGGAGGGGCCTTTACAGAGGTTTGGAGGCAGTTAAGAGCTGCATTCTGAGGAGGAAAAGCTGATGCAAAGTGATTTATTTATGTGCATTAGGAAAGTGAAGCTTTAAAATCTTTCTGCTTTAATGTCTCAGATGAAGGAGTGCCAGGGGTTTGGAGGAGGTGGATGAGGACAATCCAAGGTAGGGTACAGTTCACTTGTAGGAATAAATAACAGCTTTGCACAAAATGGAATTGTGGTGGGTTTGATTCTGGTGAAAAGCCTGCTCAGACCTGGGGTAACAGAAATGCTTTTAATTCACCCTTTTTTTGTTACATAGATTTACACTTTTACGTGGGTTTATTTTTAGAATGACAAGAATAAGGTGGAAAAAAAATACAAACAAAGTCTTCAGTCAGGGCTTCCAGGTTTATCTTGGAGGATTTGAGGTGGGTGGGTTCAACTGCATTTTTTTGTAGTAAATGCTTATTTTATGTTGTTAAAGGACTCTTCTGCCTTCACAATGTTTGGGGACTTATTTGAAGAGGATTTTTCCTTTATTTCCAACAATCACTGTGGGAAAGGGAAGAAATCAAAGCCCAGAGAGTCTGAGCCTCCAGCTCCCAGGGATTTCACCAACCTCAGTGGAATCAAAAATCAGGGTGGGACCTGCTACCTCAATTCCCTTCTGCAGACTCTGCTTTTCACACCTGAATTTAGAGGTGAGATGCTCAAAACCTTCTTAAATAATGTTGGGATTGATATTTTAGTGAGACTTGCACTTTTGGTTATTTATTTAAGAAACATAGTGAACTCAGGTGATATTGGGGTACAGTTCACTTTAAATAAATTATTGCAGAATAAAATCATAGTGTTTGGCATTGAAATACATTAAATTTTTAAAGAGGGGATGTTGCCTTTTTAAATCATAATTTTTTACCAATTGCAGAGGCTTTGTTCTCCCTGGGACCTGAAGAACTTGGGACTCTGGATGACAGCAGGAAACCAGATGCAAAGGTGTTGGGAATTTTCTTGTTCATCAGTGTCTGATGTTGATTTGGAGGAATATGGTTCCAGTTGATATGGAACTGAATTTTCATGTGAAACTTAAGAAAATGAGTAAAAACATAAATTTGACACTGAGAGGCAGTTTGGTCTGGCTGATACAGGGTTTTTCAGACAGTTCTAAGCTTTCATTGCCATAAGATTTTGCTTCAGAAATCAGATATGGAGTCTGTTTCTGCTGAGATGTTCTCATTCCAGCCCACCACCAAGCCCTTCAGGAGAGCTGGAGAGGGACTGGGGACAAGGGATGGAGGGACAGGACACAGGGAATGGCTCCCACTGCCAGAGGGCAGGGATGGATGGGATATTGGGAATTAGGAATTGTTCCTGGGAGGGTGGGCAGGCCCTGGCACAGGGTGCCCAGAGCAGCTGGGGCTGCCCCTGGATCCCTGGCAGTGCCCAAGGCCAGGCTGGACACTGGGGCTGGAGCAGCCTGGGACAGTGGAAGGTGTCCCTGCCATGGCAGGGGTGGAATGGGATGGGCTTTGAGGTCCCTCCCACCCCAAACCATTCTAGGTGGCTGTGTAAGGTGAGGCAGTGCAGATCTTTGGGAACACAGTCTGACTGCTTGGTGTGAATTGAGTAATGTGTGTCACCAAGTGGGCAGGGGTAGTTTAGCACCAGCCTTGCAGTGGATTGCTCTGTTTTTGCTGGGCTGGCTGCTGTGAAGGCTGTGTCTGACCTGCTGGCCGCGTTCCCTTGCTGCCGTTCCAGGTTCGGATAATCCCGCTGCAGCTGCAGCGCTTGTTTGCTCAGCTCCTGCTCCTGGACCAGCAGGCTGCATCCACCACAGACCTCACCGGGAGCTTCGGCTGGAGCAGCCATGAGGTGCCAATCTCCATCCCCACACACTCCTCCCCGGGCAGAGATGTGTTCTGGAAGTCTGGCATTTAGGAAATACCTTAACATACTTCGAGGTGCCGTTGCGTTGGGTCAGCTCTTGGTGTGTCCTGTTGGATCTCCTCATGGAGTCCATGGCAGTTGTTTACAGGGAGGGACAGAAGATGAGTGATTAGATACAATTCCAGTTGCTTTTCCTTTGTTTTTACAGGAGTGTTTTTCCAACAGGCTTCTTGTCCTCAGATACTTAGATTCTTACCCAAGTTGAGCTGTGTCAGTCAGAGATTAATCTAAATCTAGGGAATGGCTTCAAATTGACAGAGCAGGTGTAAATGGAATATTGGGAAGGGATTGTTCCTTGGGAGGGTGGGCAGGCCCTGGCACAGAGTGCCCAGAGCAGCTGTGGCTGCCCCTGGATCCCTGGCAGTGCCCAAGGCCAGGTTGGAAGGGCTTGGAGCACCCTGGGATAGTGGAAGGTGTCCCTGCCCATGGCAGGGGGTGGAACAAAATTATCTTTTAAGGTCCTTCCATCCCAAACCACTCCAAAATTCTATGATTCTACCCAAGTTTTGAAAGTGTCTTAGATGGGTTGTAGCATCACCAAATTAACAATAATAAATATAGTACTCTACTACTCAAGGAGTAAATGTATGAGTAGTCGTTGAGACTCTGGGACACTTGATATGTTATTTTTAAGCCATGAGCCAAGCACAGCAGCGTTTATTCCTTCCTGATTGGGTTTCCCTCCTGCAGGAGATGAGGCAGCACGATGTGCAGGAACTGAACAGGATCCTCTTCAGTGCTTTGGAGACTTCCCTCGTGGGGACGTCGGGCCACGACCTCATCAACCGCCTGTACCATGGCGTTGTTGTCAACCAGATTGTTTGTAAGGAGTGCAAGAACGTCAGTGAGAGACAGGTAAAGCCAGGGATCTCCCACTGGGGGGGTCTCTTCAGGCTGTTGACTTTAAGTGTTCTTGTTTTTAAAGTCCAAAAACAATGTCATCCTTGTTGAGTGCCTTGTTGAATCCAGGTAGTGAGTGTTGGACTTTCAGTCTTTGGCTGCATTTTCTAAATGAAAGGTCAAAAACCCAAATGAGTTCACAAGCCCTGCCTTTAGTAGATGTAGTTAGCACAGAGTGCAGTGAGGTAACAGCAAAACTTATCTTGATAATCTTTTATGCTCTTTGTAATCTAAAAAAATCCATTTTTAAAAATTAATTTCTGTGACTGTGTGAAGGTTTTATGCCCATCACTGTGATGAGTAGGATGGGCACCTTGTCTAATCACCACAAACTTACTCCCCTCAGAACCTGGTTTCTTCTTGTCCTTTCTGCACAGGAAGATTTCTTAGACCTCACAGTGGCAGTGAAAGGTGTGGCTGGCTTGGAGGAGGCCCTGTGGAACATGTACGTGGAAGAAGAATACTTTGAGAATGACAACTTGTATCGATGTGGAGCCTGTGATAAACTGGTTGAAGCTTCAAAGGTAACACCTTGGGGTGGGATGATGTAGGGTTAGATGGGATGTTAGGAAAAAATTCTTCCCTGGGAGGGTGGGCAAGCCCTGGCACAGGGTGCCCAGAGAAGCTGTGGCTGCCCCTGGATCCCTGGCAGAGTCCAAGGCTGGGCTTAGAGCATCCTGGGATAGTGGAAGGTGTCTCTGCCTGTGGCAGGGAGTGGCACTGGATGGGCTTTAAGGTCCCTTCCAACCCAAACCATTCTGGGATTCTATGAAACCTCAGCAGGGATGTCAAGAAAAGCTCCTGTGGCTCATTTCCCAAATGTTGTTGCAGTTTTCTGTCCCTAACACTGAGTGTGGTGTAATTTGGAGGGTATTGACTCAGTCAACACCTCTGCTGCATCTTGCTCTGGGCATTTTGGAGGGTTGGCTAAAAGATTAGTTAGAGCATAAAATAAAAGTGTGCAATGAGAGAAATCATGGAAACTCACTTCTGGAGAACCCAAATGAGAGAGAAGAACAGTGAGCAGCTCCTGCTCTGGGCAGGGAATGGGATCTGTTGCTCTGTTTTTGTGGAGGGAAGCAGACCCAGGCTGTTGGTGCACTCTGCCCTTGTCACAGAGGCAGAGCTCCTTGGCCTCCTGCAGGATGGGGGAAATCCAGACCCTGCAGCCCTCTGGATGTGGAGGGAGTAGTTCAAAGGGAAGCTGAGGTCAGGCCAGGTTAATCAGTGACTTGGGAGTTCAGGATCACTCAGCAGTGCCTCACATGTCTTGTTGCAAGGGCTGGCTGGGGTTTAACTGGATTGGGTTCAAGGCAGTACAGAGTAAGTTGTCTGCCTCTCACAAGTGCTCATCCATGCAGGAGGAGAGTGAGAACTCTGAATTTTGGTAGGAAATCACAGAGCTGGGGGTTGCCAGGCTGTGGATGCAAATGGAATTCCTAATTCAGGGGATTTCTTAAACCCTGGGTGTGTTCCTGTTGTGGCTCTGCCAGTGAAGAGGAGGATGGAGACATTGGAAAGGCTCAGAATCGTGGCCATGGAACCCACACCTGCTGTCACAGGTGGTACAAGATGGTTGGTTTTACTTCTCACCAGGGATCTGGATGGGCTCACCCATCAAGTGGTTGGATCTGGATTAATCTGGAGTCACTAAAATGGATTATCCTGGCTTTCCTGCCTGGAGGGTGCTCCCCTGTAGAAATGAGGGAGACTTTAGCTCCTGGTTGTTGCGTGACTGCCTGCATAGAGCCCATGGGCTCTGGAAATGCCATTATTGACTGGAATTTCACCAATGTCCTTTATTTGCTCTGGCAGGATCAGGTATGGGACTGGTGATCACCAATCAGGGAGGATGTGGGGCTCAACAGGGGGAGGAGATCTGGGTCACTTTTAGGCTGTGTAGTTGAAAGGGAGATTGAGAATTAGTGAGGACATTTCAAAAATGAGGGCACTGATCTTGTGTCTCTGGTGGAAAAGGATTTGACCACAGCAAGGTGGAAGCACAATTTTGTTCTAAGTCTGTGCTTAAAGTGTTTTTTAAATCCCTCCCCAGTCTGCTAAACTACGCAAGCTGCCTCCCTTCCTCACCATTTCCCTCCTGAGGTTCAACTTTGACTTTGAGAAGTGTGAGAGGTACAAGGAAACGAGCTGCTACACATTCCCCATCCAGATCAACCTGAGGCCTTTCTGTGAGCAGGTGGGCACTGTTAACATTTGTTGAAAGTTTCTGTATGCTCAGCAGAGAGCCCACAGCTCAAGGCTATCTTTTATTTTGAATTTTGTCAGGTATTTGGGTAACTTTGTGGTGTCCTCCTCCACTTTTGAACTGAACTACCTTGTAGCTACAAGGGGGAAGGGTAAAATAATTACCCAAAAGTTATCTAACCTTTCCTTGACAGGAAGATTATTATCTGGAAATGGGAATTAAAATTTATTTTGTGTGGCTATTCTCTGATAGCATCATGCATAAACTGAGCTATATGTGCTTTAGGTGCCTGTAGTCATTCCATTTTTCTCAGGAATCTCTGTTTGCATTTATAAATATGTTTCTGGTTTTAAACTGAGCTATGCCGTGGCAAATTTTGATTCTTAAACAACACAACAGAGGCACTGTTATGGAACAGACATTTTTCTTCTTGAAGCGTTGCAATGCAAGCTTGGAAGTTTCTCAGTGTTAGCATTTGAGGAAGCCTCCCCCCCTTCTCAGTTTTAGTGTTTCTAAGTGTTGCTTCTTTTCTCTCTCCCCTTTTCAACAAAACAAGCTTGGTTGTGAACAAACATTGAAATTGAAAATATTTTGAATTTCCAGTATGGTTCAGAATCCTGCTTGTTTAATAACACAGATTGCCCAGAGAAGCTATGGCTGCCCCATCCCTGGAAGTGTCCAAGGCCAGCTTGGACAGGACTTGGAGCCACTGGGCTAGTAGAAGTTGTCCCTTCCCCTGGCAGGAACCCAGATGAATTTTAAGGTCCCTCCAACCCAAACCATTGTGGGATTTTATGATTTATCACCCTGTCCCTTGCTCCGTGGCTTGTGCCAGTCCTTCCTTGTGTCCCCAGCCCTCAAAAGCCATTTCAGTCTCTGCACATGCAAACACTCACAGAGAAATGTCTGAAGTGATGCTAAAGGTATGAAGCTGTCCTTGTGTGAGAGACTGACCTCAGTTGTTGTTACAATTATTGTTTTTCTTTTTAAAGACTGAAATGGATGATTCAGAGTACATGTATGAGCTCTTCTCTGTTATTATACACAAAGGTGGCTGCTATGGAGGACACTATCATGTTTATATCAGAGATGTGGATGAATTAGGAAACTGGCAACTGCAAGTAAGTCCTAAAGGCTTTTCTTCCTTGCTTCAGAGGTTGTACTTCTCAGAAAAGCATTAAGACCTAGTGGATGAATGTGCATTGAAACTTAATTAATATTTTAATGAGGCTTGGTGTGTCTTGCCTCCTTGAGAAGGGCAATTTATCAGAATGTCCTTCACACTCCTAAGTTGTGGATGATGATGTCAGCACAGAATAATCCAATCCTCTATTTGTGTGTGAAACCACAATATTTGTGAGTGTCTTTCTTACCCAGGAAGAAGAGGATGGGCTGATTGAAGAGAAGGCTTTAAGAGACACTGAGAATGCCAAAGAAACAGAAAACCCACTGGCAGTCTTGAAAGGGATTTTGTCAGAGGTATGGTATGTAAGGAGTTCATTGCTTTGGTTTCAGGGCTAGGGAGCCTGCAGGGGGTTGGTGTTTGTGAGAGTGGGCAGACCTCAGTGTCCAGGGCTCTTCTGAACTTGGTGTGAAGCATTTAAAACTTGACTTTGATATTAACAGTGGCTCTTCATACAGAAAAAGGTCTTTTTGGAGTACTTCTAAAGCTGCTCACCAAAGCTGTTGCAAAAGGAATCAGGATATCCAGAGCTGGAAGGGAGCCACAAGGATCATTGATCCAACTCCTGGCCCTGCATGGACACCCCACCAATCCCAGCCTGTTCATCCCTGAGAGCATTGTCCTGGAGCTCTGGCAGCCTTGGGAATGTGCCCATTCCCTGGGGAGCCTGGGCAGTGCCCAGCAGCCTCTGGGGGAAGAGCCTTTCCCTGAAATCCAGCCTTAACCCCCTCTGACACAGCACCAGATGATGCTACAGCAGCTTATTCAAAACCAGGAATTTCTAAAACACTTCAAAATTGGCTTCTTTGTGTTGACTCCTTGACTTTTGTAGCCTGTGTTACCTTAGTTTTTCTTTTCTCTGCAGGAAGAAGCTAAACAAATTCCTGTGGATCAACTAGGGCAGAAATTACTGGAGAAGAAAGGGATGTCCTGGAATAAGAAATACAGAAAACAATATGGAGCATTACGAAAGGTAATCACAGGTTTGCTAGTTTTGGTTTTAGATAACTTTTATAATCATTTATATTCTTACTGAGTAGTCAGGAGGATGGTAATTTAGAATATGGCCCCTTGGATTAGCATGTGCAAGGAGAGGTTTGTAATCTGAATTAGCAGGCTGGGGAACATAAGATTCCCGAGGAATTGTCTGCCTGAGACTTTGTGTATTTTTTTTTTTTCCCAGTAAAACATTTTTCCAGTTGGTTGCTGTATTTGATGATGTCTTAATGAAAATTTTTCAGCATTTGTGTTATAGATAGGTGGAAAACTGATGTTTGCTTGGTTTTTGAAGGGAGCTACCTGCAGTTTCCACAAGAAATATTTAAATGTAGGTGTGTAGTGTAGGTGTGAAGCTTTTACAGAGGTAAGCTGAGAAAATACATGAGGCAGCACCATAAAATGAGGGTTGAATTAATGGGGTTTGTGTTTCACTTCGAGGAGAATCAGGTGGAGCAGCTTAATGCAGGCTGCTGCATTTAAAGCTTGGCATCTTCTTCATCCTGTCCTTGCTTCCCTTTCAGTATTTGCAGAATCATCCTCAGATATTCCAGTTGAGTCCTGATGGAAATAAGGTTGGCCTGAAGGAAACACACAAGCTCCTGTTCAAGCTGGATTCTCATGGACAAAATCTCCAGAGCCCTTCCCAGAAGAATGATGTCCAGTGGAACTGTGAGAAAAGCCCCCCAAGGCCGAGGGCTGCTTCTGCTGGGTGCCACTGGTTTGATCTGAATGATTCCAAAGTCCAGCCCATCAAGGAGAAGGACATTGAGAAGCAATTCCAGGGCAAAGAAAGTGCCTACATGCTGTTCTACAGAAAAGCTCAGCTGAAAAGGCCCCCTGAAGGTACACAAAGCTCATCTGGAGATTCTGGGGGGGCTTCCTGCTTTGCCATCTTTTCTGGAGGGCTTGTTTGTCCTTTCCAAGCTTTATTTTCCCCAGTTTTCCTTATAGTGATCATTTGAAAAAAGAGTTAAATGAAGATACAAGGAGGTGGTGACCTGTTAATTGGCTGTAGCTGACTAGTTTTTTTTTTTTAGTATGCTCCACAAATAATGGCAGAGCATCAGCTGAAACAAATACAAGTTGTTGTTAATGGCATTTATGTGTTAATTTCCCTTAAAGAAAGGTTGATTGGAAGGAGTAAAAGCATGTGTTTGTTCTTTATATCATCTTGCAGTTGAGTTTTCAGGGATTGTTGTACTGTAATGTCTCCTCTTGATCCCTTTTCTTGTTTGCCAAACCACATTTTAAGCCTATATTTTTTTGTTGCAGCTCGTGGAAATCCAAGGTACCAAATTCCTGAGCACCTGCTGAATGAAATGAATGCTGCTAATACAGAGCTGCAAAAAAAGAGGTATATTGGTGTCAGTGTTCTCAAACAGCTGTTATCTGCAGGACTCCCAAGGGATGCAAAAGGAAAGAAATTCCTTGGGCAGAGTCAGAACTGAAATGGTTCAAGGTCATAGAGGTTAATTGAAGAATGTAATTTCTATATCCATATTCTGCTGGTTCCCTGCCTTCCCTGTCAGCAGGCAGCCTACAGAATTTCAAGGGAAACATACTTACAGTTTCAAATTGTACCATTTTCTGGTGAAAATCACTGCAATTCTGGAAAGAGAGTGGAATGCATTATCTTAATTGAACTTCTAGAGAGAGTTCTCCAGTGGGAGAAGGGGGAAGGACTTGGTTTACAGTGAATTTACAGATAAATTATATTCTCTGCCAGAAAAGTGAAGAGCTTGTGGTGTTCAGATTGGACAAAACTTTCCCTTGTGTTGAGGGACACAAGTGCTGATGCATCTGAATCACAGTTAAGATATCAAAAAACAGACACAAGAGTGACAGTTCATGGGATATTTCACACAAGACTGTGGCTGCCCCATCCCTGCAAGTGTCCAAGGCCAGGTTGGATGGGGCTTGGAGCAGCCTGGAGTAGGGGAATGTGTCCCTGCCATGGCAGGGGGGAGCTGGATGAGCTTTAAGGCCCTCCCTACCCAAACCATCCTAGGATTCTGTTTCTGAGTGAATTCCACTCCTTTATTTTGTAAATGTTTGCTGCTAGAACTAGGGACAGATATAAAGGAGGAGGGGATGTGGCAGGGAATTTAGCCCTGGGGGGATCAGTTCCAGGACAGCTCCACAGAAACATCTGGTGTTAAATTCACCAGTTTGTTGTGTTGTTCTCCCAAAGGGCTGAATGTGACTCAGCAAACAATGGCATTGATTTACATCTCCACCTGAGCTGCTGCTATAAATTCCACAATGGGGCTTTGCATCCTTCACTTTCTTGGAAAGAGAGCGTGGTGGATTTGACTATTGACAGAAGGAAAACTCTGGGAGACCTTCGGCAGGCAGCGTTCCAGGTACCTGCTCTACCAGATGAACTCAAACTTCATTTTCACTTGAGTCACTGCAACCTTTACAAATACACTGATGCTGCAATCTTTGTGACAAGGAGACATTTTCAGCAGTAAATGGAGCTTAGGAGGCTAAAAACTTAATATGAGTTTACACAGGAGGAAAGAGTGGTGTGGGGTGTGTTCTTGAAGCCATGAAATTGCTGGAATTTTAACTATGGAGACTTCAAAGTTCACATGAGCTAATTAATTATATTTGGGCAGCATGTGCATGGCCATGGATTGGCACTGCAGAACTCCAGGCTTACTCTTAATATTTCATTTTTGTGACAGAGTTGTCTTTATCTTTTCAAGGAGTCACCAGTCAAGTGCCAGCAAGTGAGCTTGGGAGCCAGGCTGTGGCAGCTTTCAGCAGGCTGTAATTTTTGTGAGTGCTGTCAGTTACTGCTCACTGTTATTTTACATCATTTTTCTGGTTATTTTTCCCAACTAGATGTTGGAGTCTTGGGAAGGGGACATGGTTCTCAGCATGGCCAAGCCTTTACCTGCAGGATTACACCTGTACCAGGTGCTTGATGGTAAGAGCACTGCATGCCAGGCTTCCATGCTATTGCTGTATTGTAATTCCTGCAGCCATCAAAGATTTCATCTATAAACCATCCTGGAGATGTGTATTACTGAACACTCTTCCAGCTCAAACTCATGTTAAGTTATTTAAATTATTTATTTCACTCTTATTAGTGGAATGAATGATTTTGAGACTTTGCTGTGAAGTCTTTGTTGTGAAATGCAGATCTTAAGCAAGTTAAGCACATTTGCTGACAAGAATGTATCAGTCTGTGTCTTGCCCTTGATTTGCTTGTGGGTGTTTGCTTTCATAGGATTGGCCTAATAGGTGGAGGAGAGGATAGAAGAGAGGAGCCAGGGTGACATCAAAGGAAAACGTAGGTTAGACTTCAGCTAAAGTAGGAATTTTGTAAAGGGAAGTGCTCACATGAAGAGTTCATTAATTTACTAAGGGTACATCAGTTCTTCAAATCATCATTTTTGTCTCCAGCTTTGCTTTGTTAGGCCAGTCAGTCTTTAAAAACTTAACTTTTAAATTTTATGTTCTCTCTGGCCAGCTTCAGAAAATCACTGTTGAACCAGAACATAACCCACTGTTCATGATGTTGACATCAAAATAGAGACACTCAGAGCTGCTCTAAATATTCCTCCCCATGCTTGTACAGTTCTTTAAGTGTAGTGACTTCTAAAGACTTGCTGACCCTGTTTGTGTGTTTTATGGGGAGCAAGAACTTGATGCTTTGCTCCTGCTTTTTAGGAGATGAGCTGACCCTGGATGGCATTGGGCTGGCTGATGGAGCAGACATCTTTGTCTGGAATGGGAAGGAGGTAAAGGAACCACACACTTCCTTCCTTGTCAGCTCTGAAGACATTAGACTGTGCAAGCTCTCCTGGAAATCCTGTGCTGCTTTTGTAGTTTTCCATCTTCCACCTGGAAGCCTTTTGGAAGCACAGCATTTTATTCTGTCCCTCTAGTGGAATAAAATGCTACTTTTAAATTATTTTTATTGTAGAAGTATCCATTTTATATTGGTTTCTCAAAGAAAAAAGATCCCAAACCAAACAAAACCACCCAAACATGTAGTAACAGAGTTGTTTTTGTCTTAGTTTTATTTTTGGTATAGTTTTTTCTATTGCAGCTTTTGTGTCACTAAATTTTTTTCAGCAAGGAACTTAGGTTGAATATCAAAAAGATCAAGCTTTTAAAATGTAAAGTCACAATGTTCAGTCACATGTGGGTAATTCTCTAATGTCCTGAGGGGCTAAATTCCTGTGTTCTAGATTTTGCCAAGTGTCTGCACTGGTTTCCCAGCTGCTTACCATGGAGTGGTTTGGGAAGGGACTTAAGGATCTCATTCCACCCCCTGCCACCTTCCACTATCCCAGGTTACTCCAAGCCCCGTCCAGCCTGGCCCTGGACACTTGCAGGGATCCAAGGATAACATGGATATGGTTATGTGGCTAACATAACAGTGTTATGTGGCTAGCATTTTTCTTTCTCTTCCTAACACCTGCTCTGGTTATTCGTTCAGTAAGAATTTGGTCCGAGGAGGTTTGTTTGTGAGGCGAGTGTCCATTTTTGGTCTCAATTTTCTCCCAGCCCAGTCTCTCCTGTATTTTCTGGGCCAGCCCCAGACGAAGCTGGCATTCCTTCCTGCTTTCCCTCAGGTTGGAGGCACACGGGTGCTGACGGGCCCTGAGCACGAGCCCGTGGTGCTCAGCGTGCTTCGCCTGGCCGAGCACAACGAGGGCGGCAAGGGGCAGCACTTCAGCGAGGCCCAGCACGTGGTCTCCTGCAGCACCAGCCTGGGCCAGCTGCTCTCAGCCTTGGCTCCAGCCGGGGGCATCATCCTCAGAAACGGCTCGGGGGCAGACAGAGAAGCCAAGAACTGGGAAGTTTTCCGTGAGGAAGACATGAAGGAAACAGTGCGAAGCGTTGGGCTCGGGGATGGGTGCTCTGTGCTCATCTTAGACAGCCATGACCAGAGGTAACGTTTTTGATTATGATAGTAATTCAACAAAAAAAGCAATTTTGGCAAAACCTTTTAGTTTAAATTATACTAACAGCATATATCCTTGTAACTTATTATCACTTTGAGCTTACAAATACAAGTATTTTCATCTTATGTTTTGGAGACCAGTTATTTATCAGCTGTTAGATTTTTCTTGCCCTCAAAATGCAGCACCAGTCACAACCTTTGATTTACACTTGTAAAGGAGGAAAAGCCTGGTGGGAACAACTCATGCTCAGTGAATCCAAAGCTGCCAGGGGTGAATTTTTGGTCTCATGACACTCTGTGCCCCCTGAGGCCTCTGCTCTGTGAGATGCCATCACTGTGAGCAGCTTTGGCGTCATCGGGTTATTTGGAAGCTGTGCTGGTGAGTGATGTAGCCCTGCCAGTGTTTCCTTTTCCTCTCTCTGACTGTCTTTGCACTGCTGATTCCCACAGCTTTGTCAGCGTGGCCAGTGGGAATTTGACTGCCTTCACCTATGACATCAGCTGGCTCCAAGTGAAAAACTTCTGTGGGGTGCAAGAGGAGGAGAAACACGTTAAAATCACTGCCACTATTGAAACAGTAAGGACTCTGCTTTCCTGAGCAGCTTGGCCACTGCACTTGGCCCAGCTCGTTTGGTTTAGCCTCAGGGATGAAGCTTTTCCCTGCTGAAATTAGTCTGGAGCTCAGAGCTACAACCCCTGGGGTATTTGCAGGTAGCTTAGACCAGTGCAGTGTTTAAGTGTCACTCTTCTCTGTGGACCATCCTGTAAGTGGAAGTTTGAGATGGTGTCAGTAACCAGAGCTAAAGGAGAGGGGAAGGGTTATCTCTGTGCACTGGCACTTGATCCAGCAGGGGTGTTGGTGGCATTCCAGGCTGGAGGTGTTCATATCCCTTTTACTGTCCCTGTCTTTTAGGTGATGTCAGATATCAAAATGAAAGCAATTCGGGAACTTCAGCTGGAGGAGGAGCTGGGTAAGTGTTCAGCTGCTTTATCAGTCTGGTAATTTTACAATTTACTGGCTTTTGAGTGGGTTTAGTAATAGAATTTTCCTTTCAGTGAAAGAATAAAAGCTGAGACTGTTGATGGAGTCTCGAGGAGTCTCTCTCCAATTATATTTTTGATGTCACAGAGGGAGGCCTCTAAGATAAACCTGTTGTAATTAATCCTAGAGGTGTTACTTGTCTGAAATTCTGAGCCAAATTCCTATTTTATTCCTGTTTGAATTACTTAATACTTCTCTCTTTCCTGCCCTTTCTGCTGCAGCAAACGAGAGCTGTCTTAGACCTGTTAGCAGCAATGGGAAACTTCTGTCTCCAGGTAAACTGATATACTGAATCCCTGTTCTGTAAGAAATTCACTGGGGAGATTTTTGAGCCTTTTGTGTGTCCTTTCCTGGGAGAGGTACCCACACATAACTCCACTGATTGCCAGGCTTAGCTGAAGCAGTTGTGTGGAGTTTTTTTTCCAGTTTCAAAGTTAACTAACAGTACCAATAAATACAAAGATGGGGGTTAAACTGAAATGTTCAGCCTGGTTTTATTGCTTACATCCTTAATCCACCTGTGCTGCTGATGGCCTCTGGGAGATCCCCATGCCTTTGTTCTCCTCAGAGGACACTCACAGACCTGCTGTGAGGGCAGAGCAAGTTAAGCTCTCAGGGAGCATGGAAGGGTTTTAGCTTGCTCTGAGGATGATAAAATTGATGTTTTTATTTGTCCTCCCTGAAGTGCCTGAGGATTACACAGTCAAGGAGGCAGAACTGAAGATGGGAAGCTTGCTCGGGCTGTGCCGTGGGAAAGCTCCAACTTCCACTCAGGTACAGCAGTGTGGGGTGGGAGGAGCCTGCTGCAGGACTTCCCTAAAGAGAATAAAGGAAAAAAAAGGAATGTGCTCCTGGAATGTGCAAGTTGTAAATATCCCAGAATCCCAGAATAGTTTAGGTTGGAAGGGACCTTAAAACTCATCCAGTTCCAGCCCCTGCCGTGGGCAGGGACACCTTCCACTGTCCAGGATGCTCCAAGCCCTGTCCAACCTGGCCTTGGTGTGCAGGGGAAGGAGTAGTTGTGCATTCCTGGAGACCAGGGGTGGCTAATGAGGATCTGCTGATGGCCACAACTCGACTATCTTTGCTTTTTGTGCTATTTTCGTGCTGTTTGATGACATTCTTGCCACAGGAATTGTTCTTGCACTTCCCTATTTATTCTGATAGTTTGCATTTGGATTTTCAGCTCTTCCTGTACTTCATGGTTGGGAGTGACCAAAGCTGCAGCCCTGAGATGGAGATAGTTGTGGAGGAGACTGCCTCTGTCAGAGAGGTAAGGCTGGCTGCTCCCACTGCTCTGCTCCCAAGCTCCTGGACAACATTCCTGGCACAGAGCTGGAGGCAGAGGAGTTGGGAAGAGCCATGCACACAGTGAAGGAAACTCTGGTGCCACCAGTCCAGTGTTGAATTTGCAGCTTTGGTTTTTTTAAAAGGTGCATCTGCAAACTCTGGGGCAGAATTTGTTCAAGTAAAGGAACAAACTGACAGCACACTTATTCTTTTTTACCAGTTTGGGAGAGCTGGCTCAGCTGATGTGATGAATTTTTTGCCTGAAAACCATCTCATCCATGAAGGGTTTAATATATAGCCCAAATACGTCTTGTCTGTCTAATTATATTGTTTTAAGAATTGACCAGCAATCAGTCACACTCTGTGTGAGAAAATTCTAACATAGATTTGCTGAAAGATTTATTTCCCATCTTCAGCACTGACACAACTCTCCTCTGTGTTTCTTCTTTCAGTGTCTCAACTTGATGCTGGAGAAATCCGGATTATCAGGTTAGTTGTGTTGTTATTGACATATTTTTTAAAGGAATTTTTAATATTTTTACAACAGCTCTTCCTACCCTAAACCTTGAAAGTTTTTTCAATGATCTGTGTGTCATTGTAATGTGAGAAGGGGAAAGAATTCTAAACGTGAAGTCTTTATAATATAGTCTTTTATTTTAAAGAGCTTGTCATAGATTCAAATGATAATTTGACACATGGGAATTCCTTCTCTTTCCTCTGAAACCAGGGAAAATAATTAGATAGGTGAGGAAGAGACATGTGTGCAAATAAAAGATTATTTTCATACAGCAAAAGGTTTGGGGAAGACGAAAGTGATAATTCACTTAGTCAGAGTTGTGTTTAAAAAGCAAATAAAAATAAAGAACAAAAGAAAAAGGACCCTTGACACTTCTTAAGAGTTTTGTAATACTTTCCCACACTGGCCTTATTGACTAATTAGTTTTCTGTGTGTATCTTTTTGGGTTTTGGTAGGTGACAGCTGGCATTTGAGAAGGCTTGACTGGTGCTACGAAGCAGGGGAAGCATTAAGTCAGGAAGTAAGAGGAGCCTGTTTTAATCCATGGCTTCTTTGCTCCCTGGGGAGAAAGGCAGGGGTGGGCTGACAGGGATCCTGTGCTTTCTCTTCCTGCAGAATGCCACCCTGAAGGAACTCAACGTTTGCAGAGGAGACACTCTGGTTATAACTGAAGGAAAGCTTCCAGAAAAGGTAAAAGGAGAGTGGGCAGTGTCTGGAGACTTGGAATCCCACAGTGCTTTGGGTTGGGAGGACCCTAAAGCTCATCCAGTGCCACCCTGGCATGGCAGGGACACCTTCCACTGTCCCAGGCTGCTCCAAGCCCTGTCCACCCTGGCCCTGAACAGGTTGTCTCTCAAAACTGTAGCATCATTATTTCTGCACCACCACTGTGTTCCCCACTAAATCACTAAATCCCCACATCCATGTATTCTTTGGACACTTCCAGGAGTGGTGACTCCACCCTGGGCAGCCTGTTCCCAAAGCTTAGTTTTAAACAAATCTTTTCTCTCTTCCTGTGCTAAAGGTGAAATTTCTCCTTGTCTGCACACACTTGAGCCACCTGGTATTTTCTGTTCCAGGGTTTCCTGAAAATCCCCATCTGGTGGCTGAAGCCTTCAAGCCATAAGAAACATGGAGAGAATGCACAAGACCAGGTGAATGGGATCACCTGGAAGATGGAGGCTTTGCAGGTGTCTGCTGCAGCAGGTGAGCTTGGCCAGGCTTTGAAAGGAATCATCTGTGGTTGCTCTTTGAGTCAAACCCAAATTTTAATCCAAAGCCTTAAAACCCTTCTGAAACCTAGGAGGGGCTGCAGGAGTTGCATCAGGGTTATGGTGAAAGGACCACTCAGGAGACAGATGCAGCTTTGGTCATAAATGCTGGATAATCCTGTTGTAGGGATGTTCCTCAGATGGATTTGCTCAAAACCCCACTAAATTTTGTAGCAGGGGCTCTTTATTTGTCAGTCTCTGTACTGAAGGCAGTGGCAGCACTGTGAAGCATCTCCTTCATGAGCACAGATGTGATTGGCTTCAAATGCCAGACTCCTGAAGGCACACTGGATTCCCTTCAGGCTGGGTTGCTTTTTTGGAAGCTGTAAAAAGAGGGATGGGTAAAGCTTGCATAGTATCAAAGACCTTAAATGCAGTGTTTTAACTGTATCTGTTCTCCTAAAGGTCAAATCCTAAACCAGCCAGGGCAGCAAAATCAAGTGAGAAGAAAATGAAGTGGAAATAAGAGAACTGGAAAATGGGGAACAAGCTGGTTTTTCATTTTGTATTAAAAGTAATATTCCTCTGGTGCTGAGTTGTGCTGCAGTGCAGGACCCCTCCCCTTGTCAAAGTTTTCTTTGCATTTTTCTCCTTCTGCCTCAAACCTTTTCTGAGTTTCACTTTCTCCCCTGTTGATTTCAGTAGTGGAGCTAAGAGTAATTTAGCTTTGCTTGCAGTAGGTTTAACCAATAACTAACACTATTTATCAGTGGGAATAACTGCTCCTAGTTCTGAGATTTGCAGTATAGGATCTGTGTAGGAACTGTTTGGAAATTGCTGGGATGTACTTTGTGTGCTGGATATGGCCATGGCAGGGGGTTGGAATGAGGTGACCTTTAAGGTCCCTTGCAGCTCAAACCAGTCTGGGGTTCCTGGATGTTCTGAGTGGATTCCAGACTCCTTTTGCAAGTGAAATGTGAACCATGAAGTGACTGTTACCTCTCAGGACTATCCAAATCGTGTTGACACTTGTTATTTGTTTCTTCCTCTTCCCTTTCCCCCCCTTCAAAGCTCCACCAGAGCCCACCCACCCAAGCCTGGATCTCTGTTATGCTGGCAGGATAGAGATAGCAGGAGAGGCCTCTCTGGAAGATCTGAAGATGCAGGTTAGATGTTCTCCTGTGTTGGACTGTGCAGCAGCCCTGTGATGACTTGAGCTCAATTAACAGCTTTTTTATTTCTTTTCCCCTGTCTCCAGTCTGTTGTGCCATGGTGTTTATGCCATGGTCACTGGTAAGTACCAAGAGGCAGCTGGAGCATGTAGCTCAGACACTTCCTTAGTGTCCCTGCTGTCCCCATCCTCCCTGCCACGTGTCCTGGCCCGTGGGAGCCTCCTGGCTCATCAGCTGAAGCTCTGCCTTGCAGCTTTTGTCTTTATTTCAGTGTAAAATCTCTCCATGGGAAGCACAGACATAACAAGCACCTCCTAAAAAGCCACTTTGCCATTTCCACATTGTTCCTGTATTAGTTTTCTGCATCTTCTTTTTTTTTTTTAATTTCTGTGTGTGGCATCTGATGAATAAAGAATTGCTTTGGGGTGCACAGGTTTGTCAGCCAGGAAGGTCTGGCTCATTTTGTTTGGCCAGAAACTAAAATACCTTTGTATGTTTTTAATACACTAAAAGCCAAACCAAGCAAAACACCCCAAAAGAAAAAACTAAACCCAAAACCCACCCCAAACCCACAAAAATTTATAACCCAGTCCTACCAAAAGGCTCTGTGTGGTTTAAGCAGCTGATTGTTCTACTTGAACTGCATGGGGAGGGATCTCTCACCTGATTCTGCTCCATACCAACACTTATTTTTGGGTATGAGTTCAGTTCTGGGCTCTGCCAGGCTACTGCTATGGAGAACTGTTTGCAGCTTGATCAAGGAGAACTGGCTGAGCATGGGAAGTGTTGTGTCCTTGGGAAGGGCTAAGAGGAGCTCAGCACTTGGCCAGAGACTGGGGCAACGATTGCAGCAGCCTCATTCCCTCCCAGTTGTTCAAATTTTGGTTAAACAATAAATGGGGTACTTTGGAAATGGAGGTTGTGTTGAGAATTGTTGAGAGGGAGGGAAATCCAACCCCCTTTGAGGTTGAAAAGTGAGTATTTTGCTCATAGCCTCAAGCACCAGCTGGTGTGGAATAAATCTCAGTACCTTGCCCTGTGTTTTGAGAGTTAATCCAGTGGCTTTCTGTTTTTCCAGGGAGACTGACTGCTAAAATTATTGATGAAGTATTTTCTGCTTTTCAGGCTCTGACCTTACCCTGCTGCCAGGAGCAGGTTGTGCCCCTGCCCTCGTTCCTCAGAGCTTGGACAGTGGACAGCAAACGCCCCGGGAAGCTCCTCCGGGACAACAAGCGCAGGCTCAGGTGGGTTTCCTGGGCAGTGGGCAAAGCTGCACGTGGGATGGACTGTGGGGAGACTCATCAGCTCAGTCTGGGTTGGAAAGGGTCTTAAAGATGAGCAGTGCCACCCCTGCCATGGCAGGGACACCTTCCACTGTCCCAGGCTGCTCCAAGCCTCGTCTAGCCTGGCCCGGGACACTTTCAGGGATCCAGGGGCAGCCACAGCTGCTGTGGGCACCCTGGGCACCCTGCACCCTCCCAGGGAACAATTCCTAATTCCCAATATCCCATCCAGCCCTGCCCTCTGGCAGTGGGAGCCATTCCCTGGGTCCTGTCCCTCCATCCTTTGTCCCCAGTCCCTCTCCAGCTCTCCTGGAGCCCCTTCAGGCACTGGAAGGGGCTCTGAGGTCTCCTTGGAGCCTTCTCTGATGCAGGTGAGCACCCCCAGCTCGGCTCCAGGGCCATGCAGACAATCTCTGTTCTGTTTTCAGTGACTACAGGCTGGGTGCCAGAGTGGAAATCTGCATAGAACCCTTGCAAGAAGAAGAGAATTTGGGGTAAGAGCTCAAGATCTTTATTTCTCTTGTTTCTTACAGCTCTGCATTTGAGGGAAACCTTCACGGAGCAGCTTTTGACTTCAGGGCTCTCAGGATGTGGGAAAACCTTGGAAGCTGTTTATTGTTTTGCACAAAGTGAGGGAGGGCAGGAGTGGGGGGAAAGCTGGGAATTCTGAAAGCATGGCTCACAAGAATTTCCATTCTCTCATCCTGCTGCCAGCCCCCACGAGCTGCTGCTGCGAGTCCAGATGGGAATACCAGGAGAGAGGGACTACTCCAGCTCCAGGGATTTGGTGTGGGATATCTCCAAGGAATGCACCACCTGGGCTCTGAGGCAAAGAGTGGCTTCTCACTATTGTCTCCCTGTAGATAAAATTGAAATAGCCAAATACTTCCCCGAGAGATTTGAGTGGCTGCCAATATCTAGCTGGGTAAGATCTGGAACGACAGAATCCAACAGTTGTTGGAGAGGAGCACGTGTTGGTTTGGGCTGCAGTTGCTTAGGGATTGAATTTAAGGAGAATTCCAAACTCTTCTGCTTTGGTTTTGTTCAGACACAGCAAATCTCCAAGAGGAAAAGGAGGAAAAAGCAGGCGAGTTTGCAGTCAGCACCTTATCACCTGAAGGATGGAGACATCATTGGGGTGAAGGTAAATTTCCCTGGATTTAATTGTTGCACGAGGATGAGGGTCAGGCAATGTCCCCTTGGCAGTATCCTCATTTCTGCCTGGTTTTCTCTCATCCTGCTGCATTTCTGAGAGTACTGGGATGTGGGTTTGGAAACTGCATTGTGTTGATAGGAAATTTCTTGCTGGTGCTGCTTTTCCTTTTTCTTCTGGATCTTTTTTCTTGCCCTCATTTTTTGACTTGTTTTTTTTTCAAATTCTGAGTAAAATCCTTTAAAAATCACATTACAGATACAAACCTGTTAAATATTATGGATTACTGAACTATGACAGTTCTATTTCATGGTGTGAAAAGGAATTACCCAGCACTGAGCTCTGAGCTAGCAGTCAGGCTTGGTTAGAAAGAAAGAACATTCTGGCTGGGTTTCAGAGCAGTAGGAGAAAAATGTGATTTCCTGTCCTGCTGTTTCAGCCTATTGGAAGAAATCCATCCCTGGAGGTGTTCTTGGCCAGGTTGGACAGGGCTTGGAGCAGCCTGGGATAGTGGAAGGTGTCCCTGCCCATGGCAGGGGTGGGACTGGATCATCTTCAATATCCCTTCCAACTCAAACCACTGCACTTCTAATTAACTTGAAATCAGTCAGTGCAAAACTAGTCAAAAGAAACAATCTGGAAATTTATTGTGCCAGTCGAGGAACAGCTGGGAAATAGTTTGACCTTCTGACTTTGATCTCTCCAATCTTTTTTCATAACAGAACCTTCTCCTTGATGACACCAAGGACTTCAGCACCGTCAGGGATGATATTGGGAAAGAGAAGCAAAGGCAGCTGGCTCTGGAAAAGAGGAAAAGGTAGTGAGCATTTAGTTTCATTTTTCTTTAGGAATATGCAAAGTGTTTGCTGCTTTTCAGAGGAGCTGTGGCTGCCCCGCCCTTGGAAGGGTCCACAGCCAGGCTGGACAGGATTTGGAGCAGCTGAGATAGAGGAAGGTGTGGCACTGGGGGGGTGGCACTGGGTGGTCCTTAAGGTCCCTTGAAATCCAAACCATTCCATGGTTCAGCCTAATGGGGTAATTTTTGAGGCCAGTGGTAGCTGGGTGCTGTCAGAGCACACAATTCCAGTAATCCTGCAGGGAGCACTTGGCTAATTCCAGCTCCTGGCTCTCAGTGTTCCTCCACTGATCCCGAGTGGTTTTTCCTCCTGGAACACTCTGTGGAGGTGAAGATGATCCCTTGGCTGGCCTGGCCTGGCACAGGCTGTTTCCTCAGCTCACTGCAACTCAGAGTTCAGGCTGGGCTCACCCTGCTAGGGCCCAGCACTGAAGTTTAACCCCATTATTTCTCTTGTCCAGCCGCCAGGAGCGCGCCCAGGATCCCTTCCTGCCCGAGGAGAAGCTCCCCATGAAGCCCCGCAAGCCAGAAGTGGCTCTTTCCATCAACGTGGGGCTTTTCAGATAGCACCAGGAGCTGCTCTGCCCCACAGCACCCTCTACTAACCTGGCTTGCAGGGCCTCAGCTCCAGCAGCAAGAGACAGGCTTTGGCTTTCCCAAAGTGTCTTCAAGGATCCCTGAGGCACAAACTGGCTGTAGGATTCAGGATAACTCTGATTTTCTTCTGCTCTCTCTTGGGGAAGTGCTTTAAGGTCCCTTTCTCAGTGTGGTACTTACTCTCAGGCTGAGTAAATGCACTTTATGGAGGAGGAAAAGAATTAATGTATTGGATAACCCCTCAGTGACTCTTTTGTAACCACCTGAAATCTTTGTTGGGTCAGATCTGACCTCTTGCACCATCACTACTGAGATTTAATGCATAATCATCTCTTTTTAGAATTTTTTCCTATCTCTGATCACTGAAGTTGCTGCTGATACCAGAATTTGCTTTTCTCTCTTTAAATCTAAGTCTGTAGGAGCTGGAGTCAGCCCTAAGAATGAAGGAAATGTGGAAATCTCTGAGCAAAGTGTAGGAAATTGGCTCAAAAAGAGCAGGTCCAGGGTCTGTCAAGATGTAAAACCTGGAGACATTTTGTGATTTGGAACAACAGGGACGTAATCTTAGATTTTGAAGTTTCTGGGGCTTGTTTTGTTGCCTATAAACTTCATTTTGCAGTTTCTGGGGCGTTTTTGTTGTCCCTGAACTTCATTAACAGACAAAATGGTTGGAAAAAATGGACAGATCCAATGTTTGATCTTCAGTGGGTTTTACTGTACTCAGGAAAAAGGCTTGTATTTATTTTTAGTGCTCCTCTTCAGAGGAATTTCCCTAATTTCTTATCTTTCCAGCTGTTCTGGTACTCTGTTACATTGGAGATCCTGTTTCTCTTGGTCTCCTGAGCTGACTTTGAGCAGCTCACTGAGCTGGGCTCTAGGTTAAAGGCTCTGAAGTATTAACTCCAAAGTGAACCCGATTATCCTTAATTAAATCTGTGATAATGACAGATTACAAACACAAGTTTGCTTTTGGGGGCTGCAGTAGATATTTGACCTATTTGCTGTATGTGTAGATTTTGTAGTAGGAGCTGCCAGTTGAGCAGATCCCTCAAATTTTGGCTAATGTGAGATTTTTCATGTACCTTTTATAAGTTAACACTATTCTGGTATTTCAGACAGCATCAAGATAAAAAACTGACACTCTGTTACCAGCAAAAAAAAAGCACCCTGAAACACATGATTATTATTTATTTCTCTGCATATCTTCAGAACTCAGCAGGTGCTCCTGTGCTTTTTGGGGCTGATACTCTGCAGAAGGGGCTGTTTAATGTCCTCCCTCACTTGGATCCTGAAATCCCAGTTTCATGGATGCATTTGCTGCCCGAGGCCAGGGCAGTGGATGTTTTCCCATCTTACTTTGTGTCGCCTTCTTTCCCTACCAGGTGTTCTTGGGAGCCTGGGTTTACAGCAGGGATCAGAGGTGCTGCTTTCCAAAGGTTTGTGTTCTCACATGGTTCCAGCCCATTGGGTTTGTTTGCTGTCACTTTAGTTCCTCTGGTTCCTGCTGGAGAGCTGGACTGAGCTCAGCCTTCCCCTCCTGAGTAACTCTGGTCTCTCCCCGAGAACACCAAGTTTGGAGAAACAGAAATGCAAATTCCAAGTGGGAATTTTGTGCCTTTGTTCAAATGTAATGTAGCAGCGCCTGCACTGAACCAATCTTGGATTATTTCTAATGTAGGCTCAAAATGCATTTTTTTTTTCCTTAAAACTCTTGTGGGCCATTCCACAATGAGAGAGTTCATGGAAAACAGGGCTGGGGAGAGGAAACACCTTTTGAAAACGGAGTCTTAGTGACTCTGTGGGTTCTGATGGTTATTTGCAAAGCCTGGAAGAGCTTTCATCTTTATTTTTCAAGTGTTCTTCACAAAATAAAATGTCCTTTTTATCTGCCTAGTTGGGTTGTCTGTGGATGTCTCACTGGTTGGGAATGGCACAGATTGGTTTCTGACGTGAGTATTAATTAGCTTTAATTTTCCAACGCTCCTGAACCAACATTGCCATCTCTGGGGGAGGTTTCCCCATTCCTTGGGGGTGGTGTCTTTTCCTGAGGCCCTGGCTTGGTGCTGGCTCAGGGCTCTGAGTGCAGGAGCAGCTTTGCTTTGTCCCATGTTTCCAATCCCTGTGGAGAAAGCACCGAGGGTGGCAGGGGAGGTTCCTCCATCACGACACAAATTAAAGCCACTCTGGTGCCCTAGACTTATAAAAAGCCTTGGAAATTTTTTTTTATCCCAATTTTAATGAGTTATTTGGACTGGTTATTTTGAGCAACAGGTTTTGACTGGAATTAGCAATTCGCTTCTAGAGACTACTAAGCCACTTTCTCAGAAATCAATTATTTTTAGGTTTGTTTTCTTTTTTTTTTTTTTTTTCTCTTTGGTTATCTGGCTCATCCCAGCTTGCTCAGAACTTTCTGGGATTCTGGACCTGGAGACTGGGGGTTTCCAGGTACAGGGAAATCTCCCAGAGTTGAGCTGAAAGATTGCTACACTTTTCTCAGCATCCTTCCTGACAAAGCGTGGTGCAGAGTTCATGGCATTTCCAAGGGGTTTAGCAGGGTTAAATGGGATGTTGGGAAGAAATCCTTCCCTGGGAGGGTGGTGAAGCCTGGCCCTGGCTTTTGCTTCTTCAGCTAAATGGAGCTGTGCTTCCTTGGGGTGCCTCTGCAGGAAAACGAGCTGATGAGGCCAAATTTAAACTCCCCCCTGAGATTGCTTTGTAGAGAGTCAGTGGAAAAACCCAGATAAACCACACAAATCCAAAATAAACGTCCCTCTTCCCCAGAGCAGCTTCTTCCCAGTCTTCTTGCTTCCTCTGAGACTTCTTCCAATGCCCTGGGCTGTGGAAGCTGTCAACACCTCCTGTTCTTCCCAGGATCACCAGATCCTGAAGCCAGAGCCTGTCTGGGAGCCTCGGCAGCAGTGGGCTGGGGGGGAGAGTAAAAAATGCACTTCCCTGGAGCACCTGCTGGCAGGAGCCCAGGTGAAGTTACCCACTTGGCATGGAAGTGTCTGCAAAGATTTCCTTGCCTGCACTAAGACCACATCAATTTGCTTTGTAATTCCTCTTTTCATTCCCAAACCTGATTCTTCCTTTGCAGAAGGGTGTGGGTTGGAAGGGAGTGGGTGATCCAATTCTACCCCTGCCATGGCAGGGACACCTTCCACTGTCCCAGGCTGCTCCAAGCCCCATCCAGCCTGGCCTTGGGCACTGCCAGGGATCCAGGGGCAGCCCCAGCTGCTCTGGGCACCCTGTGCCAGGGCCTGCCCACCCTCCCAGGGAACAATTCCTAATTCCCAATATCCCATCCAGCCCTGCCCTCTGGCAGTGGGAGCCATTCCCTGTGTCCTGTCCCTCCATCTCTTGTCCCCAGTCCCTCTCCAGCTCTCCTGGAGCCCCTTCAGGCCCTGGAAGGGACTCTGAGCTCTCCCTGGAGCCTTCTCCTGTCCAGGTGAGCCCCCCCAGCTCTCCCAGCCTGGCTCCAGCCTTGGAGCATCTCCCTGCTCTCCTCTGGATTTGCTCCACACGGTCCCTGTTGTTCTGCTGTTGGGTCCCACAGCGTCACCGTCCAGTGAGGAAGCCAAAAACAAACCCCAACAACTTTTCACGATACAATTCACCTCTGGCTGACACCCAGCATTTCTCCCCAATGCATTTCATTCGCTGCCTGTTGCGCTGAGGGGCAGGGGGCATCGTTTTGGGGCCGTTTCCAGGGTTGTTTCGGTGTAGTTTCCAGGGTTTTGGGGTCTGTTTCCAGGGGATTTTGGGCCTGTTTCCAGGGGATTTTGGTGTCGTTTCCAGGGGATTTTGGTGTCGTTTCCAGGGTTTTGGTGTCGTTTCCAGGGTTTTGGTGTCGTTTCCAGGGTTTTGGGGCCTTTTCCAGGGTTTT
>VZSE01008414.1:0-26720 GCA_013398275.1 Promerops cafer
GTGGGCCATGCTGTGCCATCATCTCTTCTTGCCTCTGATTGTCATCCCTGAGAGTCATCAGCCCATGCAGTTCTTTCTTCACTTGGAACTAATTTCTCCTAGTTTGAGGGTTGGCTGGTGTGAGTCAAGGATGCTGTGTGCAACCACCACGTGGCTCTGCCTCAGGGTGCAGAGATCTCTCTTCAAACCTGTGCAAATGGAGGATGTCCATTGCCATACTTGGGTGCTTAACAATCCACATGGAAAAAGATGGAAGTTTGTTCATCAGGACTGCTTTGTCTTGTTATTGGGAGGGGCGTTTCTCCTTGCTTGAGTAAGTGCCTCTTAAAGTATGCATTTATATTTCTTTGCATTTGCAATTGGGCTTTTCAAGGTCTAAATATGCAAACAACAGCTGGAATTTCAGAGTACCAAGATTTTCCCTCTTTTCTGTGGAAACTAAGCCACAGATACTCCAGGAGTTGCATTTCATGCTTTAAGAGGACTCTTCCCCAAGGTGCTGATTTCATCTTGAGTTCCTTGCACATCTGTGTCCCAGAACATCCCTCCATTAATTCGCTGCCATGTTCACATTTAATTTCTTTTTCCCTCCTGTCCCATGTGCCCTGAAATGATGAAATGACAGAAGGGGTGGGGATGGAGGGGACCTTTAGAGATCATCTAGTCCAAGTCCCCTGCCATGGTCAGGGACACGTTCCACTAGACCAGGTTCCTCAGAGCCTCATCCAACCTGACCCTGAACACTACCAATGATGGGACATTCACAACATCCATGAGCAACCTGTTCCTGGGTTTCACTTGAGCAGAGGGGCAGAATTCCCTCCCTTGACCTGTTGGACACCCCTCTTTAGACACAGGTACAGAGGGGTTTCAGGGCTGCAAGCACACAGTGCCAACTCATATCCAATGTTTCCTTTCTCAGCGTTGTTCAGTCCTTCTCCACAGGGCTGCTTTCAATTCATTCATCACCCCTACTCTTTTGTTGTTTCCCCTCCAGATTGATTCGTGTGTGTCTTAGGTTGCAAAAGCAAGATATGGCTGGGGGTGTGTATTCTATTGCCATGTGTCAGAGGTGGGGCAGTTATCTCCTGTTAATTGGGCCACCTGATAAAACCAGGTGGGGCAGGTTTTTTTATCTTTTCCACAACCTATCCTCCCTCAGGGAAATATCTTCTGTTAATGGGCCATTGAGCCTCACTGCATGACTGATAAAATTACATCATCCCATTGTGAGATGCTCCGCCCAGGGGGAGGAGCCAAAGCATTCCTACATGGGTAAAATTTGAGCTTTAGAACACCACAGCACCCTTTTCCCACTGGATTCCCAGAGGAGCAGCTTTCTTCTCCACTGATTCCCAGGGGAAGACCAGGCCCATCTACACCACCACTGGACCTTCAGAGGAANCTTTTCCCACTGGATTCCCAGAGGAGCAGCTTTCTTCTCCACTGATTCCCAGGGGAAGACCAGGCCCATCTACACCACCACTGGACCTTCAGAGGAAAACTCCACCCTTCTACAGGATCACTGCTTCAACAGAACCACATCTGTCACTCCAGGAGGACTGCAGCCACCATTTAATCATACAGCTACCAACACCTGACCAACAGGGTGTCAGGTGGTATTCCAACTCTGTCAGTGGTTTCTTTTTTGTACTATTGCATTTGGTTTTTTAATTTTCCTAGTAAAGAACTGTTATTTCTATTCCTATATGTTTGTCTGAGAGCCCCTTAATTTCAAAATTATAATAATTCGGAGAGAAGGGGTTTACATTTTCCATTTCAAGAGAGACTCCCGCCTTCCGTAGCAGACACCTGTCTTTTCAAACCAAGACAGTGTGGAAGGAAAGCCCAGGGAATACCATAAAATTCACTTGTTTCTAGATGAACTTTCAAAACAGGGTCTTAGTTGTGACCTAGCACCTGTAGGCCAACACCTGCCAAAAAAACATAAATAAAGAATAATTCATATGAGGGGAATGGTTGGAAATTTCATGAAACTATATCAAAAGAGAGTACTTGTGAAAGCAAGTAGTTCTTGAAAGAAATGCCTAACAGGAAAGCATCCTATCATTGCAGGGGTCCAGTGCAGACAGCAGAGAGAAGGAGGTCTGTAAATGCAGGGTGCTCAAAATCATGCCCAGGCGACCTTTGAAAAGTGGTCCCTTGACCTTTGAAAAGTGGTCCCTTCGCCTGGCAGAAACTCAAAAGCAGCAGTGCCTTACCTTCACCTGTTGGGAGGAGATGGAGGAAGATCAAAGAGATCTTTTAGAATTTGCTGCTTGGCAGAAAGCAACCACACTAAAGCACTTTCATGTAGACAAACCACAATTTGAAGATTCAGTTGGAGCTCCACTCTAAATGTTTGTGTTTTGTAAGTGCTGTTCCTGGGAATGCTGCAACTCTACTGTGAAGGAGCCTGCAAGAGGGGAATAACAGAAGGGAGAAGCTGAGCCATCACCAGCAATTTCTGCACACTCTTTGCTCCTGACCAACACCTGAAGACTTTAGCATAAGCCCCTGTGTTGGACAGGGGCTTTCAGGTTCCGATCAGCTGCTTTACAGGGTTAACTATGGCAGCCAGCCCTGTGCTGAGTGCCTTTGATGACACTGGACAATTCATCAAACACAGTTGCTGGGCACTTGATTGCAATGAGGATGTAAAGAGACACAAATATAACCATGCCTTGTGCAAGAGGTTTTGAAGCAGACTCTGGGTCCAGCAGAGGGCAACAAAGGCGAAGAGGGGACTGGAGCATCTCTCTTAAGAGGGGAGGTTGAGGGAGCAGTTCAGCCTCAAGGAGAGACTTCTAAGAAGGGACCTCATTCCTGTCTGTCAGTATCTGCAGGGAGAGCTCAGAACACGGATTAAGTTCTGCTCTGGGGCCCAGCAGTGGCACCAGAGGAAAGGGCAGGAACTGATGCCCAAGAAGTTCCACCTGAACATGAGGAAGAACTTCTTCCCTGTGCAGTGACCGAGCCCTGAAAAGATTGCCCAGAGAGGCTGTGAAGTCTCCCTCACCGGAGATATTCCAGAACCTGGGCACAATCCTGTGCCATGTGCGCTGGGATGACCCTGCTGGAGCAGGGAGGTGGGACCAGATGACCCACCGTGGTCTCTTCCAACCTGACCCATCCTGTGCTTTTATGATTCTGTGAACATAGAAACTCAGATTCTATGATTCTGTGAATTCTAATGTACTTTGAATGGCAAAATTGGACTGTGTAATGGCACTTTGTAGATAAAAAGAGACCTCGGGCACAGGCTTAACTTTGTCTTAGTTTTCTTTTCTTCATCTCTGCTTTTAAGTGACTGGAAGATTTGTGTAATAAAACAAAGAGGATGCTTTTGTTGCTGAAGGTTAAGCAGGCTTTTGACTCACGAGAAAGGAAGAATTTGGGACCATTTTTGAATTACGAAAGTGAATTATTAGAAGAGCTTAGGAGAGGGATATATCTGGCTCCAAGTGTGACTAGAAGTTTGTGTTTTCTGCCTTGCTCTTTTTTCTCCTCTTTCATTTCACACAGATTTCAGGGAATTGTCTTCGAGCCAGTGATTTCTGTGTCAGCCTTTTCAATGTATCCTCAGGGCCTGAAACCTGACATTTTAATAAAATGCTTGTTTATAACAAGTGTTGTTCAAAGTCAATGTATGTGAAAAAGTAGAGGTTTCTATATAATTGTAAGAAGAGTCTATAATGTCATGTAGTGGTGTAGTAACTATCTCAATTACTGCTGAGGCAAAGGCTGTCTTCTAGTTCTGTGTGTAGAGCCACAGCTCCAGGGAGCTGTGTCTGACTTTGGCCGTTCCCTGTGCAGCTGTCTTGCCTTCCTGGGGCTTCCTTTGAAGTCCTGCTTTGTCCTCACTCAGCCATGGGGAGAGGTCGTCATCTCCCTGCGGGGCAGGACTTGAGACACCTCTGCACACCTGTAACACACCCTTCAGAGAGAGCCTTGGACCTGGCACTCCTCTTGACACTCTCCTCATATACTGAGGATCGGGTGAGACTTTCCACATGATGGCAGAACTTAAACCATGGCACTCATTATTTCATCTGTGGAGATGACCAAAAGAAAAGGAGGGTCACAGGTAATAAACATCAAGGAGGAGAACAGATGCCTTACAATACCTTGGTCATTTCATTGGGCACACACCTACAAGATGTGCAATATAACATTAATTTCACAGTTACCCAGGAGGGATGTCTCAATTTCTGACCTTATCTGGTTAAGAATACTCAAGGTATCTGAACTTCTTTTCTGGAGCTTCACTGTTCTAATCAAACCAATGATTTCTAATTCAGCTGCAAAAGGAGTTAATTGTAAAAAAAAAAAATCTGTTAATCTTACTTAGGCTGTTGATTTTTGAAATATCAAAAATCCTATTCATCCTATTAATTTTTTTTGGACTGTGAATTGGACAGTATTTTGCTAAAAGGTTTTGGGAGAAAAAATCCAGAGAGTGGATGACTTCTATTTCTGACTTTGACTGTAAGAGTGAGAATTTTATTATATTATTGTGAGCCCTCTCTGCTAAAGAATGACTCTCTTTATAGTTTGTATTGCAACCATACAAGCCTTAATTTCAGGTTCTCAGAAAGCCAGTAAATTTGCTTAGGAGCACTGCTGTCATTTGTCTGATCCAAGAGTATTCTGGCTCAGATCTTGACAAAAGAATTATTGAAACAAAAGGGAGGGGAGCAAAACTTCTCATCTGCTCTTTAGTCTGCTGAGAGCTGTCATGCGATAGCACAGAGGAAGATGTAACAACCACCTACTACAGCTCAGGCAGCTGAAAGAGACCCATGTGGAAATGGCAAATAATGTTGACCTCTTTCTACCCTGCATATTGTAATTTTTGTGCTCTTCTAAGACTTTATATTATTAAATTGCAACGAAGTAGGGCCACTACCACTGATTAAATTCAACCACAAGCTAAGTTCTGGCTTACACCAAAAACACATTTATGGAACTACACTAGACTTTCAATAACACAAATAACAGCAGAATCTTTTCATCCAGATGCTGTTTACTACAATGCCACCTCAAATTTTTAAAGGCAGAATGAGATTGAATCTCTTCACCAACTTGCAACCTGAGTTGCACTTAAATGTATGAAGTGAGTATTAAAAAGAAAATTATTTTTAGAAGCTCATTTCAAAGAATGAAAAGAAATCCCTCCCACGGCATTGGATTGCACTCCAGCCAGGAGGAACACATGTCCCTTCTGAAGAAAGCATGTGTATAGGAAATAGGCTTGCATTGGCATCCCAAGACATGCTAGATGCTTTTATGAGCAAAATTTTCACAAGTAATAGTTACTTGGACATGTCCCAGGATTAGGTTGCTCAGTTTGAGGTACATCAGGGCAGCCTTAATTTTGAACTTGCCTCTTTCAAAGCCAGGAATTACCAACCAAAACTGAGTCCCTCAGACTTCTTCAGTTTTACCTCTAATTCGTGAGTGGCAGCTTAATGAGTGTTCTTCCTTTGGTCTCCTTTGGAAATTGATTGTCTGTAGTCTAGATGTCAAAATTAACTTGTATTTCTGGCTCTAGCCTTTGTCCTTCCAGACTTTTCTAACATGTAATTTACATCTCATTGTCTGGTGCATCATATTTGCCTCTGGATTCAAGAACAGGAAAATGTGACTAAGCAATGGATGGAATTTTTTAATAAAGAGCACAGGATTAGGCACCTTGCAGCCTGTTACAGTTTGGAATCTGTATGTGAGAGAGGCTTCATTAAATCAATACACTAGGGATTATTTAAATGTGAAAATAAATCCATGGGAGCAGTGATGCAGATGAAACTGACATGATCTGTCCTTTTACTTCCAGTTCCTATCTCAGAGATTTCGTAATTGATGTTATCTTTCAGAATATCTTTTCAGTCTGTTCTGTTAAAACATGAATTTAAATATAATTTTGTCTAGTTTTTCTTCTTAACATCATCTCAATTTCCACATCTCCTGTTATTTTTGTTCTCCTTGTGTGGCTCACGTCCCTGGAGCCTGTCCCTGTCGGATCAGTCTTTCCTTGTGCAGACATCCAGAATACATTTTCAATGTCACTGGGATAGTGCCTGAAGATGCTTTAAGGAGCAGCACGTGGTGGCTGGAGCCTCCTGGTCACCCAGGTCATACAGCTGCTGCCAACCAGAGAGCAGTGCAGGGCTTTCTGTCTTTCTCAGTTTGCAGAGAAATGATCCATGAAAACAGAGTAGAAAAAAACAAGTCATTGGCCAAGATCTGAGCTTGGCTTCAGACACCCTCTAGGGGTGCGTGGGCTATCCCTGTGTCCTGCATACTGCTCGTGTTAGCACTGTAAGGACAGAGCTTGGAACTTGTGGTGGGACTGCCTGGATTATTTCATTTTTAAAAGTGGAGTTTAAGATATATCAGGGATTTGAATGAGTGCTCTAACATCATCTATTACATAATTAATGCAGCCCTAAAAGACCATTTTCCATCACAAAGGTGTGTTGTGAAATGTGCAAAATTTTCCTACACATTAAATTCCAAATTAATTTAAATAATTTTAAATCAAATTACAAACTAATTCTGTACAAATTAAATGGACAGAATCTTTTAGAGCTTTACCTGTAAGTTGTATTTTCACCTCTTTGCTTTACACAATCTTGCTTCCTTAGGATAGAATTATAAATGTAAAATGACAGTTGGATTTATCTAGGAAATGCAGATATAAATCTTCAGAGCTCAGAGACACAGGTATTTAAAATATATAACTTACTTTTAATGACCAATAAAGTAATAGTGTTATTAGGGTGAAAAGGAGTCTTCTGTGGGATTCATATTGCATTCCTTTTTGGCATAAATGCCTAGATGACAAACAAGTAAGCAGATTTAAATTCACAATATCATATTTGGAGATAAATGTTGTGTTTATTTTGCATTTTTCAGTTAGTGTGAATACACTAAGTCAATGTGAGAGCAGCTCTGCCAGCCCTGACTGCTCTCATCATGATGAGGTGACTGGTAGTGGCAGTTTTCCTTTTCCTCCAGACCAAGGCTGTCAGTGTTTCTGTGTTTGTATTAATGAGAAGGGTAGAGTGTAATTTTGTGGCTTACTGAAGGGCAAAGCAATGTCTGCATTCAAATGATTTAATTTCCGTCTTTGATTACATATTTTCTCTCATGAGTCTGAAAGTAAAGGAAGCACTTTTTGGAAATGTTCAGAATTCTCTGTGTCCTCAGTGGTAGCTAAGGGACTCCTCAAACCAGTTTCCCTTGAGATAACTATCCAAAAGTGTGAGGTCTTTTCACTTCTTTTAAACACAGAAATCTTCCTTCAACAAACCAAACAAACCCAAACCAGCTTTCTGAATCCTCTGGAAAATATGACTCATTCAAGAAAGTATCATTTTGAATGTGGAGATTTTCTGCTTATCATTTATTCATATACTTCTTTAGCCAGGCCAATAATGCTCTTTATAATGGTTTAACACAGCTGATTGAAATAAAGTAATTTAAAATTTGGCCTCAATTTTCAGTGATGTTTCAAATATGGGAATATCTGGGGAAGGAACAGAATGAATTTGCACAGTTCCATTATGGCTTTATGTTCAACAAACAGGCCCTCTCCTTCTATCTTCTCTGACCTTAAGCATTAAAATAAAACCCTGGCTTTGGAAATGCAGCTCAAATGTAAATGTTTCTGCTATTTTGCTTATTTTTTTTTGCAGGAGCTGAAAATATTCAGTTGCAATTTGCTTTATAGTATTCTTTGTAGTTGAGGGACTGAAAAAAAAACCCATGAATTTCTGCCATCAACACAAAATATGTAGGATAGCATTGCAAAGACTCTTCGTCAATATCCATGTTTTGCTTTACATATAATTTTTTTAAAATTACACTTTGGAATAAAATTTACCTAGCAGCCTTTCAGTTCAATGACGTAATTGTTTTCAGCAGGATAATTTTTCTGTAGGATTCGACAAGAAAAGTAATCACTTCAGAAAATCCACATATATGTGCACTATTCTCATGGCTGGTTTCATCTTGAGAAAGTCTGGAACTGCTGCATCTTTATTAAATGAGATGATGAGAAACTTAATCTTTCGGGGCAAGGAATTCAGCTGAACCATTAAATTACAAAATGATCCTCCAAAAATCAGAGCAAGGTCATTTAGACCAAATAATGTGCAAATTTTATGGTCCAGTGTGTTCTTTGCAAGGCTGTATTATTTATAGGTTGGATTAACATCGGCACCTCCAAAATCCACAGGTTTTCTTGGAAATGTTACAGTAAGGCAAGGAAGTCATGGTCAAGGAAGAACAGAGGGATGTGATCTGAGCAGCTAAAAAGGGATGGGCAGTGTCATCCTTCTGGGGCAATTCTTGAAAGCAACCAATCAATAAGAACAGAGAGTGTGCTTTGGAGAATCTTTGCAGAGAAAGATTCAAGGTTTGTAGAGGGGCAAAGCAATTAAAATTTTGGTAAATGGTTTCCACTTCCTTTCACCTAATTCCAAATTAAATACAAAATTTGTTTCCTGTGCCTCTGTGATGCTTACAAACACAAGTGCATTCTTCTTCCAGAAGACAGGAAGAGGATCACGCACTGAAATACACCCTGAGCTTCATGAGCATATGCCCCTTGTCCATCTCCAGTGCACCTCCTTCCATTTTAGAGGTTCTTTGGTCACTCACAGTAAGCTGGTCCAGTGAGTGACAGAGAACTTTGAGGACAAATACCCTGTTGCTCTCTGCAGAGCTTGATGGGATAGTTACAGAGATCCTGAGGCCAAATGGCTGAAGAGAGAAGACAGATGGGAATTGCCATGATAACTAGGAGCTGGTGCTTGCTTCAAGGTTTTAAGGAGAAGGCTATAGCAGAGTTGTCTCTCTGGATGCTGGCATCGAGCCAGGGGAATAGTCAGTGAAATCCAAATTCCAAGAGGAATGGACCAAAATGGACATGGAAAAAAACTGTCTTTTTAAAAATTTAGAATATACCTCGAAAACTGTTATCACAAAGATGCTCATGTTATTGTTTCTCACTTATGCCAATTTTTACCCAATCATCTTTCACAGGCTCCGGTGATTTATGGCTAAGAGCCCAGGTGCTCTGGAACACATTTAATGCTCCCTTTGATATAGCACAAATCATATATCCAGCATACAGCTGGATTAATTATGTTTGCTAGTTTCTGCCAAAAGCCCCTCTGGGGTAGAAGGATTGCTTGGGTTTTTTTTAAACGTTTCAAGGATGGAAGCCATTTATCTAACTGGTTTGCAAGCTGCCCATAGTTTAACAGATGATGACACCCTGGCACTGGCTCTCAGTGAGCTTCCAGCTGGAAGGGGACTTTAGTCAGAGTTGCAAAATTTGTCTAAAGGCTTCCATTATAATTCTTATCAGTAATTTCTTAAACCTCTACAACACAGAGATTTTTGCTTTTATGTTTTCCTTTTTGCTTAGCTTTTCTTATTTTTGGGAGCTCTTTCTCACAAAAGGAGAAGTTCTCTTCCAGTTATTGTAGGTCTTGCAGAAAACACTTTCATTTGGGATGCCAAGAAACTGGAAGGTATTTCATTGCCTAAAATTCTGTGCTCTTGTAGATTTTGTTCTGATACTTTCAGCTAAGGCCCTGAGTCCTGGTAAGGTGTTGCACTTGTAGAACTGTGTGTCCCTAAATAGCAAACCCAAAGCAGGGTCAGTAGGAATAGGCACCTGCAACAGAAGACTTCTCAAGGACAGTTAATCCCTCAGATCCAGAATGGAATGAAAAAAAATAAAAATTATTTTGCTGTGTCAGACAAATATTTACTAAACCCTGTCATTCATTAGCCTGACTCCAAAAGAGAGAAACAATAGACAGAGAGTGACAAACTGAAGAGAAAAACACGCACAAAGGGCTGCTATCCTGTGTTTTTTCCTTTATCCAATGGTTTGTAGGTCAATCATCTCTTCAGTCAGGTAGGATTTTTTTTATTTAAAGAAAAAAATCAGCAGAGTTGTCTTAAAAATTGTGTGAAACCTCCATATATAAAAAAAGCATTAAAGAATTGATCTTTGTTGAGGAAAAAATCTGGAAATGGGTGAAAAAAATTTTAAGACGTGCTGTTAAAGCCATTATGCTGGCCAGTACTGCTGGCCACTGATTTTTAACATGGCCTGCCTTTTGAAACTAAAAGACAATTCGAGCAAGAACTGAAGCACATAAAATTTTAAAAAAACAAATAGCAAAGAAACTGGAGCCTGACTGTCACTTGAGGTCATCAGAGGCTGATGGAGAAGCTGGGAGTCTGGGGATCTTGACCCCTGAAACACTGCTCTAAGGCACTATGCACTTCTAAGACCAACAGCTCCAGGTTAGATCCATGCTGTGAAGGAATTCTTCAGAATTAAAATGAGGTATCCTGGAGTCTGACTCCTGGAGTCTGACTCCAATCAAGGTCAAAAGTCACATATTGAATTGTAGTTCCCACTGGTTTCAAGATAAAATAAAAGCCTTCCTTCCTACATGTGCACTTAACCCTTTAAGCATGAGCTGCTTTAAGTGAAAGCTTTTCACCATGACTTTTTTTTTTCCAACTTATGTTATGGTATCCTGTGCCTGTCAGGTGCAACAAAAATAAGCAACCAGTATCTGCAAAGTTAAACATTAAAATCAAGGTTTCCAGGGCCTGAAAACACACCTGTGCATGACAAAGGAGAGAAGGGTGGGAGGAAATGTGCACAACAACTCTGAGAGGAGGAGAGAAAAAAGATTAAAAAACTAATCATCCCTGTCCATTACTCCACCTGAGTGAACAACTTGCTCTGCAATAATTACAGCGTAATATAACAAAATGATCAACCACAGCATTAGGGATTAAAAGGTTACTTCAACAACTGCACCACTGCTGTGGGGATTGGGCACATTGTCACTTGTTACTCATACAGTAAATAATACATTAATTCAAGTGGATTCTGTCCAGTTGTGCGTAGCATGCACTGTTCTGTGTGAGATAAGTTGAGTTGCCATTGCAACTTTAAGTAACTTCTGGTGTCAAAAAATAACAATAAACTTCTGGTCGCCATTTTTATTAATCTTTAATTTCACCTTGTCTGTCAGATATTGGCCTACTGGCCCTGGAGATCGTTGAAAAACACCTTTTGTGCTGACTGGAGCAGAACAACTGACTCAACCATTGTAAGACTGTTTGTCCTTGACCTCACATTCACAGCAGAGTCTTTGCAGAGCAAAAGGACTGCTGCCTAGCAACTACTGGGTTCTGGTTTAGGTGCTTACAGACTTGAACAATCTATTTCAAATTAGCTCATAAAACTGCAAGAACTAAGAACTTTAATGGAATCCTATTTCTCCATAGTTTTTTGCTTCTTGATTCAGACTTTCCTTTCACAAGCCAAATCATATATGCAGCAAGATTTTCAAATGTGCTCGCATTTAAGGATGTCATACTCTCTCAGTTACCAAGGGACTACAATATTTGTAGATTTATTCAGACCCCTGGCTCTGTGGGACTGACTAAATGGAGACCTCGCAAATGCCTTCTGGAAGTGAGACCTGGAAAGGTGAAGTCACTTCCCAAAGGCATCGTGGACTGCATTGGCCTTGGGTGGGAACTGGCAAATGAAGAGAGAGATGAAGTTTCATCATTTAATCTGAAATTATGACAAGGTTCCCTTAGGGCTGCAGGGGTCAAGTCAGTCCCATCATGGCCTCTTGCTGGGCTGAGGAGAATCCAGAGGCCTGGGGGCCTTCCTCTTTTGGGCACACTGGGTCACCCCAGGCAAGCAGCCCCTGCCCTGACTGGGAGCAGAGGTGGTGCAGCTGCTGCCCTGGGCAGAGGGACCTGCCACTGCTGGCTGCTCCGGCTGCTTCGGCTCCTTCTGAGGCTGGTCCCACTCTGCAGGGTTGGGCACAAGTGCGGGGTGGCTGGGAATCCCATGGTGAGTGACCTCTGAGGTACCAGGTTCTTCCTCCAGATTAGAGCCACTTGTGGGAGTGCTCTCCGGGGAGCTGCTGGAGCTGAAACTGCTGGACTTGGATCTGCTGGAGCTGGTGCTCTCTGCTTGGCTGTTGTCCTCATCCCCAGCAGTGTGGGAATGCAGGAGCCTCTGGGCCTCCTCGCTGCACTGGGATGCAACAACATCCATGAGGCCATGGACCAGCAGTGCTGTGTGCCCCTCAAGGAAGACCAGCAGCCTCTGGGCCAAGGCCTCTGCATCCAGACCACAGATGCAGAGGTAGCGCAAGATGCAGCTCTCTGTGGCCTCAACCAACCACCACCGGCCCCGGTATATTCGCTTCAGCCTCTCACACAGCCAGGGCCGCACAAGCTCCAGGAGATACTGGTTTTGTTGGAACAGTCCGGCCCACACCTCGGGCAGGAGGCCACCCAAAGGCTCTGGCCCTGCAGTCCCGTGCTCAGCTGGGGACAGTGTTCCCTGTGGGGAAGATGACAGGGACACCTCAGGGCCGTGGATGCTGTTTTCACCCAGGTGATCGGTATGGGCAGGTGCAGGGCTATGGGCTTCTGGTGACTCTGCAGGGGAGGTGATGACCAACTGTATATAGTCCCATTCATCCTGCTCAGAAAACCTGACGGTCTCTATCGGTGTCCTGCAGAGTGGGCATGAGGGATTTCTGTGTGCCCACCGCAGGATGCAGCCCAGGCAGAAGCGGTGGTGACAGGGCAGAGCAGAAGCCATGTCCTTCCAAGAGTCCTGGCAGATGGGGCAGTTGCCATCTCTCTCAGTGGCCATTTTTGTCTCAAGCCAGACTGGCCCAGTTTGCTGGCATCCAGATATAAGCAGTGAGATGTCACAACAAATCCCCTGGAGATGTCACAATCTGACACTCACTGATGTCACCATCCATGAGTCAGTGAAATCACAATGAGATGTCCACCCCTGCAGACACACAGCATCAGGAGAAAATGAAAATACCAATTCCTTTTTCAAATATCTACATTTGCATGTTGCTCTCCCTCAGCCACCAACATCACATGTCCTTGTCCATGTGTCTCATCCCCACTCCTGACACTCCTCCAGGTGCCCAAACCTTGCCAAGGTTTCCTGGGAGGTGGTGGGGACATTCCACAAGGGTAGATCTGTCTTTTCTTGCTATGCTCCCAAATCCACTCATCTGCAGTATGCAGGGAGCTGTAAATCAGTGCAGCCAGGCTCCCAGGAGGGTTCTCTCTGCCTCCCTGGTTTGCTGGGTTTTCCCTCAGCTCATGGGAAGAGACCAATTGAGTGACAACTGGATGCCTGGCTTGAGGGAAAGGGAGTGTTTTAAGCAACAGGGGAGTTTCTCTTCCTTTCCATTACCACCTTCTCTGATGTATCTTCTCGGGAGAAAGGTGAAGGCACATCACAGCAGTCTGAACAACCCCACCCTCCTCAGCACTAAATATCTAATTTCTGCCAGTGCTGGTCAAGTGGGTTCTCTCTGAGTTCAGTATGAGCTGAAAATTCTAAATCAGAGCTCCTGCTGCTTTGGAGAACAAGTCTGTTATCTCAGGTTCTGCAACAGTGGTGTGGTCAGTCTGAATATTGCCTCTACTCCTTTTCTGCACTGACCCCACTCAGTGCCAAGGGCAACACTGAAAGTGTCACCTGGCCTACCCTGGATCATTATCATTTCTAAGGGCAGGAACTTTTAAGGATCCCTAGAGGGTTCTGGCTCTTCAGGGGAGAAAATAATTTAAAAATACCCAACCATTGTCTCCTTGTCAGGGAATTGTCTGAGCATCCTTGGAGATGAGGATCTTGACTGCCAGACCCTGGGTTGTCCAGCCACCTGTGGTTTACAAGCAGGATGGAATGCATTTGTCTGGGGAAATTTGCATTTCCAGTAAGATATAATTTACTGAGCCCTGTAACCCTTGGTTCTTCTACTTGTGTCTGTCAGATTTACATCTACATCATCAGCCATCAGTTGAGGCTACTCCTTTTCAGCTTTCCTTCCCTATGTGATTCTTCACAAATTTGAAAATTCAGTTTGTAGAGAATTTTGAACCATAGAATCAGGATGGAATAGAATCAGATTGTCAAAGACCTCTAAGACCATCAAATCCAAGCACTAACCCAACACTGCCAAGCTCACCACCAAAACACATTCCCAAGTGCCACACTTATATACCTTTTAATCCTTCCAGGGATGGTGACTCTATCAGTGCCCTGGGCAGCCTGTGACAGGGTGAAGAAATTTTCCTGCTTTTTGCTCTGGTGTTGGGAGGACATAATAGCACTGAGTATCAAGGAAGTTTCTCAATGAGGACAAGAATTAAAATACTACTTGCATTTCAGGATATAATCACAATCCTTCAAAATCACTGGATGTTTATAGAGAAAGTATGTGACGTGCCAGTCAAAACACTGCAGTAGAGTTCTTGTTACAGACTGTTGTTTACAAGACACTGCAACAGAGCCCATGACAATATGTCTGAAGCATCATGTTGAAATGAAGTTTTTCCATGCCAGAATTTGTTTCTGGAAAACACCTTCCTGCAGATTATGACACATGTAAGAAAAATTGAAACACAAAATCTGCCCATAGTTATACTGTAAAACCTCAAGAGCTGAAGGTTAAGCCCACAGGCTTATACTGAGCCATATACTCACTGCAGCCAGCAGGAGAGGGAAGCAGTTGTGAGTGTCCTGGGAGTTCTGAACACTTTCTGGCAAAATTTTAACAAAAAAATTCACTACTAGTAGTGGTACTTCAGGGATATTTGGGGATAAACCTGCCTTTTCTCCTCCTTTTGGGGATCTTTGGATTATGTACTTAGTTGTGCTTGTTTGGGGATGAGAAGAATTTTCCTAAAGTGCATATGAGTACAGAAGGATGTGAGGAATTATCCCTCTCAATCCCATTATATGTGTTCATGCTCACTGATGTAAAATAAAATGAAACTTTCATCCTTTATTGCCATGTGTCACTTAAGTTTTGATGTTTCGTGCTGTTGATTGTAAACATGCTGTGGCTTTTGTGGGAGCTCAGGGGAAATTAGATGCTTTTTAGTGTGCCTGGCACTGGTACCAGCCTTGGAGCAGCATGGCACTGAATAGTTCACTGTAAGTGATTACTGGTAGTGTCTTCAACTCATATTGTACCTGCTGACAGTAGGCAAGCCTGAGAAAATGAAGTGGGAACAGGTGCAGAAATCTCCTGTGGTGATAAGAATCCCCTCCTTGGCCTGGCTACAGGGGATAAGTAGGTTTTACTCTATCAGAAACTTCCATCTTGCACGAGATCCCTCTTCTCATTAAAGGATTAATGTTCATCTGTAAGCAAAAAACACATCTGGTCTGCTGGTTAACAGAAAAGGTAACTGTGAAGTGAAAACACATGGTGGTTAAAATCTCTTCCAGCTCCCATTATTATATATCCTACATATCCTATGCAATGACTTCTACAGTAGAGAGAGTGTCAACCCCTGGTGACACATCTGCTTTTTTCCCCAGCAGAGGTGACAGGAGTTGGCCAAAATACCATTCCTGTACTTTTACTTGTTTTTTCTTTTATTCTTTTTTCTTTTTTTTTTTTTTTTTTTCATTAGAGCTGAGCTGAGCACAGGATATAGAAAGAAATTAATTCAAAATTCAGAATAATCTGCTTGAGAATACAGTCAAGTTCTTCATTGAGTTGGATTCTTTTCCACATCTGAGGTTTTTAGACATAGGGGTTTTGCGTCCTACAAAAAAAAGCATTGTCTAGCCCAGAGTCACACTCTGCCAGCAGAGAGCATCAACAAAATGCTTCTGGAAAGGTGAAAAAAACCTTGTAATAGAAAACTGCTGCTTGACTTAGGGTTGGGTTTTGCTCTGGGTTACACCAGATCTTCCTGTGGGGTGCCCTGACCTTTCCTCTGACTCTGATAATATCTGATGGAATACATTTTCAGCTGGTGATGATGATACATTGACCAAGCCCTCTGAACAGTTCTGAGTGGTGGTGTTAGCGTTCAGGAACACATAATCACAGATGGATTATATGCAGGTGCTTTTATTGAAGAGCTCTGGAAGCCAGGGGTACAAACCCAAATCTGACTTCGACATTGATTCGAGATGCATACATATATTTTATTTTGACATTATATAACTACTTATTGTTTTATTGTATGAGCATGATCTTTCATTATGTTTAACTTTTGATAAAATCACATCATTTATCAATACACTTAACAATCATATCATTTATCAATGTTTAGGTGCAGTTTCATATGATTTACCAAAAACAAAGCACAATCATAGCAGGTGCAGTTCTGCATGATCTACTAAAAAAAGCACAACATTCTCCCTCTGTGGCCCACCAGGTCTACTCCACCTCCCCGAACACTGCCTGCAGTTCCCATGATTTTAGAAACATTTTTAACCCCATGTTAACAGTGGCATCTGACTTTCCATACTGGATTTCCATAGCAGACAATTGGTCCAGCAGTCCTCTGGAGAAAATCTGATTGTCTCTGCAGCCATCCGCAATCTTGGGAAACTAAATGATCATGGCAACAAGCTACTAATGCTTGGTAGCCTGGAAAAATCCATAGGTGTGCCAAAAAATGGTGTGGTAATACCCAGCTGGAACCAGAATTTTGATAGTCAAGATGGTGGTTCGTTTGGGATTATGATGACTTTCTTCCCTGTGAATAAACCACTTCTGTTGCTGTTAAGTAAAACTGCTAAAGACATATGAGCCAGGGACATAAAGCAAGATTAAAGAAACACAGATTGTGTGACAAAAGACTTTCAAGAACTTCTGTAGCTGATTACAGCAAAAATATGCTTTTGGAGTCTAAATGAGCATAATTGCTGCATGATCAAATTCTGTAACTGGTCACATAAACTGCTCAAATTGCTCTTCTTCCTTCTGGAAGTTGGATCCTTTAAAGCCAATTACAGTGCAACTTTCTCCATGTTCTGTGTAATACCACAGCAGTCTTATTTGGCGTTGAAATCAATGCAAGTTAAAATTTTACATTTGCTTTCATTTCTTAAAAAAAAAGAAAAAAAAAAAAGTCTTTCTGGATAATTATTTAGGAACAACAAACTCAAATTCATATACTTCTGGATGTATTTTTTTACATACTGAAGACAAATGCTCCTACAATGTCTAAGTTTTTTTAAATTTAGCATAATTTGCTAAGCTATTTCTTTTGCCTTTGTTTGCAAGGCAAACATACCATTTCCTTTTGGTTCTAGGTGGTCTTGGGAAGATATTGCCTTGAACTTATAAGATATTGCCTTGAACTTTAGCATGACCTGTGATTGTTTTAATTTCTCTAGTTTAATGATTTCTTAGAGGACTCATTGTCAGTGTATTTGACAACTACCCAAACAAGACATAAATATAAATACAGTTTTTCCTAACACTGAATCTTACAATGTGGTTGTTATTCCTCCAAGCTGAGGAAAGAGTTTAATGCATTTGGCTGACATTTATTGACACAAATGCACTGATCTGCCTTGTAAAGGAGGAAGGATATTTAAGCCATCTCATAGACTCAATGGCAATGCCAGTCAGACTGGGATGCTTAGGAAAATGTGCCTGTCACTTGACCTGTGGCTCATTATGCTCTGAGAGGACATTCTAGCATCTTTCTGTAATGTAACCGTAAGTCGGGTCTACTGGCAACTGAACAAGAGTATCAAAATAGCACTGAAGCCAGAGGAATTAAACATGTGCTTTATTTCATGCAGTGTACAGTGATCCCATTGAGTTAATTTAGCCTCTCCAGGCATGGATCTGTAGAAGTTTGGTGGTTTTTTTTCAGGATTTAAGGACTACTTGGGTGTCAGCTGTTGAGGTGTGGGAGGCAGTATCCCTCCTCTTTGGCATTCTGACCTGTGGAAGTGATTCTCCACCACATCTCCAAGTCAAACACTGGTACTCCTGGATGACAATGCTGCACAAAAGGCTGTTTGCCAAACTGCTCAGGACATGAAGATAAGTATCTTGTTGCTGGATGTAGGACTATCTGTGAGGAACGTTTCTCCGAATGCACAGTGCAGTCATAAGCTACTGGCTTTCTATTTGGCAGGGGCTCTCCCATGGCATGCTGGAGTCTCAGCTGCTGCATTTGCTGAGGATGGAGAAGAGTAAGGGATCACCTGGATCCAAGGTTACAGAGTTAGCTTCTCTAAATTCAGTGCCTGATCTCTCTGCTGTCTGAGATTCAGAAAATAAAACACTCCCTGAAATACTCTCTAAGCAGAATATTCAGCGGCAACAAAAAATAAAGCATATTCATTGGGCTGAAGGCTCAGAATTACTGCCAGTTTAAGGGAGCATCAGTGGAGTCCAGCGACCAAAGGAGCAATGCTGAGACACCCTCATTGCAGGAGCTCTCATTCCCACATTACCAGGAACAGAAACTGGTCACAGAGGGGCCAGTTTTGTCCTATCAACTTCATGTACAGCACATATGGGTAAGAGTATTAGGAAACAGTCCGTAAAACCAGAAAAAAGTTAAAATAAGCAAAATAGAATGTCACTGGCAAGTACTATTAACTGCAAACAGCAAACAAATAAACAAAACCTGATGTAATTTAAGTGTCATGAGGTTGATTTTGTATGACTTCCCTTCAGTAGGTGGTTCTTTGGTAGGAAGGTATTGATTTCCCTGGAGGAAAGACAGGATATGTCTTTGGTGATTTTCCTCCCTCTGTCCCAGCACAGCCATGGTTAAGATAAGATCTTGGGACATTGATGGTATGGGGATTTTGTACTCTACCATGACTAACATATTTGACCTTCAACAAATCATTACTTGTCTTGGGCACCACTCATCCCGAGATTAACTGTCTGTATCTCATTAACACTCTTAGCAGAAATGTATTAATTACAGGAGATGCTCAGATACATGAGAGAAATACTTGACACACTTAAACATCACTCCTTTGTAGGACTGAGTTCCTCCTTCCATAGCTTGGCTTTATGCCAGTGATGATCACAACAGAAACACCTGTTTTTATGACCTATTCACTGTGACCATATCAGATGATAATGCACAAATTAAAACAGGACCTCTTGGACTTCAGCTTTCCTGTAACATGCTGAAGTCTTTCATTTACGTCTTCATTAAAGAGGAGTGTAGCAGGTAAGTGAGCCAGAAATGCCACAAGAAGGTGTCATAGGCAATTAAATAATTCCTCTTCTTCCTTGCATCCTGGCAGAAGACACATGAATTTAAAGTCAAAGTGATTTTTTAAGGTTTCTAACTTGATACATGCCTTACAGTAAAGTTTTGTGATGAAAAACACAGGATGATATGATGTAAAGTGAAGCAGTGCTGGAATTGGATGCTTAAACAGGTCTGTCCAAACAGGATTTCAGCCTAAACATTTACACTGTGCTTTGTGCTGTCTCTCTCTACTCAGACTCCAGCTTTCCTTCAGCCACAGATTACAAAAATTAGCAGTGAGGGGTATTTTGTGGAATTATGTGACACTTTAGTCTCTAATCACTTGATCCCCAATTAACCAAGGATCAGTGTGATTCTGGCAAATTTTGGGTGTCATGTACATGTTGCTGTGCCTTGAGTTGATTTTGGACAGTTGTACCCCAAAATCACAACTTTTCTGTTTATAGAAAATACTAAGCACATGTTACAAAGCTGAAATCATTATTGGCAATTCATTGCAGCACATCACTCTTGCCTTTTTCCAAGGCCCCTTTGCTAAGATGAAGTCACAAATGGTAGGATATAAACAATTATTTCTTCTTGCCTCTTCCATTAAAAGAGATGTAAAACTCATAAAACAAATGCTGGCAAAATAATTACTCATGAAAAAATACAGTGCTGCTGCAGGAATGTGTTGGTAAATCAATCTTTCTTGACCCCAAACCAGTGCTTTGAGAGAAAAAAGAAGAAACCATTGAAGTGTTTTTTATTTTGGAAGGAGCACATTGAAAGAAAAGTGTGCGTTATTTATTATAAGGACTGTGAGAGTGTGACTCATAGACAAGACTCAAAATCAGTGGCCTGTCTGACTTGCTTGAAAAGTTTATTTTTTCAGGCTCTCTTTTAAAGAAGCAGGGTATAATTTGGGCATGAGACTTGCATTATGGAAGTCTTAGGTGAGAAGGCAAGGCAAATGAGAAATTTTTTCTGCCCATTCTTCCTCCTGACCCCTCCCAAATAGTGCAGAAGGTTCACTGCTTTGTAGGAGTTCATCAAATACTGCAAGGTGGCTCTAGTTGCATATTCCTCCCTTTGAGTATAGTCCAACTCTGTCACACACTTCTCATTCTTCCATGGATAACAGGATTTAAGGGAAATCTTTTCTTTTAGTGTCACTTAGGTCACAATTAAGAAACCTCTTTCCTCTCTGGGTCTTTAAAACACTAACCAGCTTGTCAGTCATGTCTTTGTGCCTCAGTGCCTAGGCTTAGCTCTTAAAAATCATAGAGTTTTTTTCAGTACACCTTTGCTTTATGCCTTGTTTTCCCATGCTGAATTCCTGATGACTCATGGAGCTCAGGGAGCAGAGAAGTAGGAGATAATACAGGGAATTTGATGTAGCTTGGCAAGCTATATTTCAGCTCTACTATTTCAGTGACTGAGAATCTCAGAACTATACTCAGTTTTACCTGGTGAATTTTTCTAGCAGAGATATTTTTCTGTGATGCCAAAGGGCTGCTTGAAGAGTAAAGCCCTTTCCTATCCACCCATACATCAGGTCCAAGAGAAAAAATATGCTGTCTTCACATAAGGGAATCGGTCTGGGTTTGTAACTCCTGATACCCCCAATATGTTTGACTGGTTTGGGATTTTAGATATTTAAGTGCAATGACAAGTTACGACTGCAGTTATTAGGAATTCACATTATTCAAGATATCCCCAGGGTGACAATTAGCGAGAACAACATTAGCAATTGACTGTGCAAATTTGGTTAATGGAAATTAGATGATAAAAACCTGAAGAATTAGCAGAGTGGTGGTGCTGTCAAAGGTTTGATTGTCAAGTTTTATTTTTTTCTGGCTGGAAATTCCATGTGTAGATTTTGGAGGAATTGAGACCAGCAGGGTTGAGTGCTGTTCACACAAAAAGTCTATACAAAAAGATTGCAATTTGTAAGGACTTGGAGAATGATCTCACTCTATGGTGATGTGCAAAGTAGTGGGTTCTGTAAGAAACTAACAAGCCTCATACAGGTGGAGACTTGCTGCACACTAGTTAATTCTTTGGAATTCTTTTGAATTTGTTCATTCTTTTGTCCTCAATGACATCCTTTAATAACCTAAAACTTTGGATACCTTTATGTATGTCCCAGATCTGCTGGTGGATCATTAAGATATTCTGAATAAAAGACATGAAATGACCTGCTGTTGAAAACAAGGGCCTTCTTGTTCCTGGTCAAAAACAACTGTTGCTTTTATGAATGTTCTTATTTATTATTACAATAATACAAACATTGCTTTTATATTGTCTTTTTCTTTTCCTAAGACATATGACCGTATTCAATCACATCAAAATACAGGAATGATACCTGCTGCTCTTTTTCGCTTTCCTATTTAATCAAATCATCACCAATAACATGCCAACTGTAGAATTCCAGAGTAAGAGTATGTTTTAGTCCTTGACAACTACCTGCTTTTTCAAGATGCATACAAGAAATTCACAGGATCTTCTTGGATTCTGCTGAAAAAAAAAGCCAAAATCCTAAAATGCCATAGGTAGCACATAACCATAGTTTCAATGATAGCTAAAATGTTTAAAATATTTCTGAGTTTAAGTGAAATTTGGAAGTTATTTTCTGTTAAAAAATGCAAATAAGAGATGAGAAGAAACTTTTAAATATTCTGAATGCTAAACATAGTCACTTCAAAAGAATATTCAGTAAGAAAGCTTGTCTACATAAAAATTAAAATAAACTGTTCCCTCCACTGCCATAAAAACAATATCCTAGACAATTTCTGCTCCTCTAAAAGGGCTACAAAATCTTCTTAAATTTTCTTCATTAAGTCTGAAATTTTAAACCAGAAAATTATCAGAAGCTACTGCCTGTTTCTGAGTATATTTTGCTGATCTGTAATTGCAGTAGTGATTGGAAAAGGGACTGTAGAAACTGATGCTGTTCTGATTAAGTGCAAAGTTTGCATATTTTAAGGCATTAAACCTTAAATGAAGTATTTAAAACAGAGAAACAAACAGTAATGAACTTGGAGATTATCCCCCTTAGTCTATTGTGAGTTCCAGTTAGAAAATAAATGAAAAATGCTTAGAGTAAATCACTTCAAGATGGCAAATTTGGAAGCTTTTTGATAATTCATGCTTGTGTATAAGCATACATTCTTGAATTTCTTTTTTTCCTTGTTTTTCAGAGTTTTTCAGATCTCAAAGGGAGCTTGAGTGCTTTTGAAATTTTGATGGCTCAGTTTTAATCCTGCTGTTGAGCACAGTGGAGCTGATCTCAGGGCGCAGCCAGTGGAGATCACAGCACTCAACAGGTTTGTCCCTGTCCCACGGTTACCAAAGCCACTCCCACGGGCTGGTGCAGGTTGATACAAATGAATCTCCACGTCCTAGGAAGTGCAGCATTTCCCATGTCTCTGTAACCCTTATCATTGTACGTCTTACAGACCTTTGCAGATTGAGGGTTTATAACTTTCTGGCTCCTGGAGCTGTACACTTCCAAAATCTGTTTCTTAAACAATTGCTCTTTCTGCATCTACAAGTGCCAGAGGGAAGTAAAGCTTTTGAACACCAGAAAAACATGGAATTGTATGTATTGCCTGGTATTTGACTGGAAATACTAAATGTGGTAGGGGCAAGTTGAAATACTGAATGACTCGACGCTGCTGGAGTAGGTTTTCCATGGGATTAGATTGTCTGTAACACCAGTAACTACAGGAGATTGGTTTCATCAGTGCAGGCTTCATAGTTTCTGTGAGTCCTATACAGCAGAATACAAATTAATTCTACATTCTATGTTTCCTTTTTATTGTACACTCTGAGAGTAAGGCAAAAAAAGGCACTTAAGCATCATTTTGAAAGGCCAAAGATTAAATTTATTAAATTTATTTATTTTTATTTTATGAAACTGAACCCACTTTGGGAATATGAATGCCAGGGAGATCGACCATTGTAAAAAGCCAGTTACAGCATTCATTGTTAAATTTCAAATTGTTAGGCACTACTCTGCCAAACTAAATGGCAGAATGTTGGATGTGTGCTGCAGCATCACTGTTGTTTTACTTTAAGAGCCTGAATAAAGAGCCTTGTAGAGGTATCAGTGAAAAGTGATAAAGGGGCCAGTGTTCCTTCACCTGTCTCTTCCCTGTAGCCTCAGCTGTTGAGACCTCTGCTGCAGATCCCTGACTTGAACTGGGATTGCAGCTTTTTAAGTCTTTATAAAGACACAGGGCCACACAAACAGGCAGGTGTTCCAGGACCTGCAGAGGAATTTCAGAGTCGCCTCTCACCACCCTACCAGATTCTGAGCTGCTGAAAAGAGAGGGCAGTGCTGATAAAACTCTGCTATTGCTGTTCAGTGACCAGAAGAAGGAGCAAGGCATTATGGTTTTGCCTTGGGCAGACTTTCTTTTCCTCTTTCCAATACCTATTTGTGTATTTTTCCTCCAAATGCTAAGCACTCTGAAGTCTCTGGGAATGTTCACTTTGCCTGTCAGGACAGGAGCCAGGCAGGAAGCTGAAGAGGAGCTGTCTAGAGCTCATCCCTTCTGTTAGAAAGTGAATGTTTATTTTGGGATAGGTTGAACATCTGCCTGGATAGGTTTTTATTAGTGCATGGACCTACCACTGCTCTTAGTGAAGCATCTGCTTTTCTATGGATAAAAGAGAAGGAATAAAAGCTCTCCCTTGACTTTGTGCCACTCAGCCAGAAAGACCTGCCTGGCCTTTGTAGGTTGGGAATTGGACAGCAGGCTGAGGATAATGTGTTTTGCTGTAGATGTCTAAGATATTCTGATTTATAAGACATGGCTTAGCTGAGCTCACTGTGTTTGCAGACCTGGGGAGTTCTTGAACATTGTTAAAAGAGATATGCAGTGACACTGAGTTAAAGATCTCATGTACATCATCTGCCAGGCTGAAAAGACAAATAAATATATGAAAGACACAGATAACTGGGAAGATGTGCAGAAGGGCATGATTGCCTTTTTTCATGCACCCTCAGATTGCCATAAAAGAAAAAAATCCTTACTATTATTATGGCAGTTTCTGGAGCCCTGGAATAGGGGGAGAATTTGGAGTTAGCTTGCAGAGGTAACCTTAGTGTATCTGCACACAGAATTGTTGGAGTGGAGGTGGGCAGATGAAGGGACTGGAAAAAAAGTGGTGACTATGACTCACTCAAGATCATGGGTCAGTAGCAGAACTCTCCCCATGCTTAACATGAGATTTCTCCACTTTCCTGGAGGGTTCTAAAGGTACTTTGTCCCAGCAGCATTCCCATTACTTTACTAGACAAATGACCTCATGTTGAGAGACTGGAAAAAGGCAAGTTCCTGTCAATTATCGGATCGCTGATGATGGACACAGTTATCATCTCCAGTTAAAGCAACATCATGCAGGAAACATTTTTCAGTGGCCCATCTGCAGCAACAAGAACCTCAGCAGGAGGTTTTCATCTCTGCAATTGATGAGTAACTGTCATTGCCTATCCATCGTGAATTATCAACCCTTGAACATTCTGCTGCAATGTGAGATAAATGCTGGGGTATGCATAGGTGGGACCCACATTGTGTCTGGTGTGTCCCCTGCTGCTGTTCAGCCCAGCCTGGCCTCCTTATCTTTACACATAGAGTTCATGTCACTTGATGTTTTAATCACCCTTAATATCCTTGATTAATGACAACTGCATGGGCTCTGTGGCAAGGGAAAAAAGCCAGGAGTCAATCTTGTAGAGTATTAAGGAAGCAAAAGGAATGGTGGAAGTAAAAGGGGAAAATGGTAAAATGGGACCAGGAAAAGAGTTAATATTTTGAGAGCTTGTCTAATGTGCAATGAACAGTTCCCTGCCGGGGCTTTGGAACTGGAATATAACTTGTGTTGTCAGAGTCATTGCAGATACCAGAAATGATTCTTTAAGTCGTTGCAGATACCAGAAATTATTCTGACTTCATTTCCCCTCATTTTTAAACCCCACTTTCACTGGCAGGAACATAGCAGAGGCCATAGTAATGCTCATGATGCCCCAATATTTTTTCTTTACCATCCAGGTGTGAACCTCAGCCCACACCTTAAGCAGGGTCTAGAGCAAGTGGGTGGCACTGAGCCGCCTCTGTGGGCCAAGCCCACAGGGAAAGTGATACTGCTGACTTAGATCTGGGGACAAATAAATATTTTAAAAGTCACTTGGGTTTTTCATTGCTGTAAATCATTTGAGTTTGGATGAGCTTACCTCCAGCAAAATAGAATAATTTATTACTCTGCAGGCTTTAAAAAAAAATTTCGCTTCTTTCGTTCTTTTCCTTCCTTCCTTCCTTCCTTCCTTCCTTCCTTCCTTCCTGGAGTCCTTCCTTCCTTCCTTTCTGGAGTCCTTCCTTCCTGGAGTCCTTCCTTTCTCTCTCTCTCTCTCTCTCCCTCTCTCTCTCACTTTCACTCTCTCTCTTTCTTTTTTCCTCTCCAGAAACATAATGACTTCTTGGGTTTGGTTATCGCATGCTGGTGCATGATGAATAGACACATGTATAAACTGTTGAACATGACTATTTTTCCCTGTTACTGAGCATTATGAACTGTAATACACCTTTCCTCTCTGTGTCACTGCTTTATCCAGTGCAGCAGATGAAACAACAGCAGTTGGTGTTGGGAAGCCCATTATCAATTTCTCTAATGCTTCCATGCTGCAATCACGCATCTGTCTCCTCTTCATCCAGATATTAATGTGACATCTGTTCTACCTAATTCCCACCCCTATCTATATTCACTGCATGCAAACAATGCATCCTGCTTACAGTGTCAGTTTCACAGAGGATGTGCCATTTCTGTCAGCATAATGGCATTATTTATTAGAAGGAAAAACTTTAAAAGGTTAAGGATGACACCTTTACAGGTTTCCAGTAGTATTTCAAACATATAAGGCCATTTTAATAGAATCATCAAAACACAGAATCCCAGAATGATTTGGGTTGGAAGTGACCTTAAAGATCATCTTGTTCCACTCCTTGCCATGGGCTTCCTTCCACACCTTCCACTATCCCAGGTTGCTCCAAACCCCATCCAACCTGACCCTGAACACTTCCACAGATGGGGCAGCCACAGCTTCTCTGGGCAACCTGCTTATCCAAAAGTGTTTTTCTAAATGCATTTATTATCTCTCCCGTGTATCTATCTAAATAATTGTGACAAATATTCAATGAGATCCCTGACTGCAGCTCTAGTGGTGAGCTTCGATGAGTCTTTAAATCAGCATCAAGCAGATGGAATTACAGTTATGTCTTATTAATACATTAGGTTCGCAACATCTGATTATAGCAAAAAACATTATGTGTGGTCACTAGGAGACCAGCCATTCCACTTCAGCTGATTTTCCTCATTTTATCTTATAACTAATATGATAGGTGCTGGTAGACTACTTCATCATCAGCCTTTCCAGATGAGATTCTGTCTGGACTGAAACAGTGTCACATAAATTCATGCCCCATCTTCTTTGCATAAATATGCAAGGACTCCTGACCCAGGTCAGCAGCATGCCAGAGCAAAAAAGAGAGATGTTTTTCTAGCCTTCATGTTTTATCTTCTTATTTTACTGCTTTCTTATCTGTCTTGGTTTACAAGAC
>VZSE01008417.1:0-13455 GCA_013398275.1 Promerops cafer
TGAAGCTCCCACTCTATCCATAACAACATGACCTGGCAATGTGCATGTGGAGCAAAGCCAACCATGTTCTGGGCTGCGTCAAAAGCAGTGTGGCCAGCAGGTTGAGGGAGGTGATTCCCCCCCTCTACTCTGCCCTCATGAGACCTCACCTGGAGTACAGCATCCAGCTCTGGAGTCCCCAACATAAGGACGTGGACCTGCTGGTCAGAGTCCAGAGGAGGGCCAGGAAGATTAACAGAGGGCTGGAGCACCTCTGCTATGGAGACAGGTTGAGAGAACTGGTACTGTTCAGCCTGGAGAAGAGAAGGCTTTGGGGAGACCTTATAGCACCTTCCAGTACCTAAAGGGGCTACAAGAGAGATAGAGAGGGACTTTGGACGAGGGCATGGAGTGATAGGATGAGGGGGAATGTCTTCAAACTGCCAGAGGACAGGTTTAGGTTAGATATTAGGAAGAAATTCTTTACTCTGAGCATGGTGAGACACTGAAACAGGTTGCCCAGAGAAGTTGTGGATGCCCCACTCCTGGAAGTGTACAAGGCCAGACTTTGAGCAACCTAGTCTAGTGAGCCCCATCCAACCTGGCCTTGAATGTTAGAGTGTCTACCATCCTCAATGTAAAAACTTTCTTCCTTCTATCTAGTCTGAATCTACCCTGCTTTAATTTAAAAACATTACCCCTTGTCCTATTGCTACAGGCCCAACTAAAAGGTCTGTCCCCATCTTTCTTATAAGCCCCCTTGAAACACTCAAAGGCCACAATAAGGTCTCCCCAGAGCCTCCTCTTCTCCAGGTTGAATAACCACAAGTCTGTCAGCCTGTCTTCATAGCAGAGGGGCTCCAGCCCTCTGATCATTTCTGTGGCCCTTCTCTGGATCTGCTCCAACAGGTCTGTGTCTTTCCTGTTCTAATTAGCTCTACTACTTATCACTTACAAATCAATTAACACCTTAAAAATGTTCCATACAGGCATAGTTTTGTTCTATTTTTGCGTAAAGCTTTTTGGGACTAACTGAAAGTATAAGCAATATAAAATGGTATTTAAATTATATATTACATGTTTATTATGGTGCAATTTTTTTCAAAATTTGTTTTATGAAAAATCCAAAGTATTTACAATTTTTGTAAGATAAACTCGTATGCTGCAATTTACAGTCCAATGTACTAAGAATCCATAAAAATTCAGATCTTTTAAAACTTTGTTTACAAATTAATTTCCTTAGGAGGCAGCTAAAAAGGATAGTGCTGTATACAGAAGCAAGAACCAGCTTGCTCCATATGGTTTTCTTATTAGACAGATACATGTGCTTTCTACATTGTTTTTAAATTTCTTTACAAAAGGTCTATATAAACTTGTATGGCTTCAAAATTGTAACTTCTACCCAATGCAAATATATGTATAATCACCTAGTTGAAAAAGGCTGAAACAGAATTGCTTTATTTAACTAAGAAATGAAAACAATACTTGACTGAAACCAGCAATACAGTTTTGGGGTTTCATTAATAAAATATTGCCATGCTAAACATGGTTTGATTGCAAAGCAGATTGCAATTACGATTTCAGTAAAATGGCTGTACCATTTTATGAGAGTTAGAAATTTACCATTCAATAAGATTAGCAAGTTAAGAGCCAAATATACTCTTCCAATCAAATCTACAGTACAGTATGTGCTTAATGCTAATAATGGAACTCTTATCTGCAAAAGTGTGTAGTATACATTAGAATTTATGTAGCCTCTACACAGCTTAATTTATTGTAAAGTTTCAGCGGTCCAATTCATTACTGGTTTTGCATGAATCAGTTGAAGCAAGTTTTATTGTTTTAATAGAAAATTTGAAATATACTGGTATTCCAAATGGTCATATAAAATTCCCACTTGTAGGTTACTGAATTATTTTGCCCCAATACTTTTGATTTTGTCATTAAAAAAACCCCACTTGATAATGAACATGCATTAAAGATTTTCTAAATTAGTGACTTGCTGTAAAATACATTACTTATGTGTCACTTCCTTGTGCTAAGGCTTTGGCAAGCAGATTAGATGCCAATACAAATACTAAAGTTGGTGGATTTAGATAAAAAATTAAACTAATAGAAATGGCAGTACTTGTCATCCTGCTGCTATAAAATACCCTTCTAAAATGCTATTTCTCCCAAAGTGCTCTGTTTACATTCACATCACAGAACCCTCAAAGCACTTAAATGCCAAAGGCTTGCAGTCCAAGTGAAAAGAAATGCTCTTTACTTTTACCATCTTTTGTGATTTTTCAGGATTTTCATCTTTGGTGACATTAAAGTTACTATCTCAAAGTTTCGATGTCCTGTATGATGCATCTCCCTTTACTACAGCTGCATTTATTGCAACTACCCCATGAGGAAGTAAACCAGTATTTTAAACCTCTTTTAAAATAATCTCCAGTTTTGCAAATCTGCTTTCTAAATCCCAGTAAAAGGAATTTTTATAAAGTTGTATCTATTATACAAACACTGTGCTTTCTTGCTGAAGAGCCAAAATTTGAAAAAGGAATTGAGTCGTAAACAACAAAGTGGATAGGCACAGTTGTTTTTTTAAAGGCACAAATGTTATGCAATTCATATAAAAATAAATTAAATCTACAGCATTGATTCAAACAATCACAACACCCATAAAATTTCCTAACTGCAGAAGTAAATCCCTTCTGTCTTTTGTAACACATTGCACTTCAGAAAAAAAACGTATATAATAATATATGATGCACAGGCAGTAACTTACATTTTTTTTTATACTTCTCTAACTCAGCTGGTTTTATGGCCCGAGTGGATAGAAAAACTATGTGAAACTTTGCCACTGCTTTCTTTTCAAACTGGCAGTTGAAGAATCTGAAAAATTAATATTGCTTATGGAAAGCTGAAACATTTCTTACTTGCTTTCCCATATTTTTAGGTTAAATGTTTACAGTATAACATACAATTTCATACTTTCATTATAACTACTGATTATTATATTGACTTCAACTATAAATTTATTAATGACCATTTACAGACAATGTTAAAGTTAATTTCAGTGTTATTAAAAAGTAATAAAAAGTTTGCAAAATTACTTTTAAAAGTGCATTTTCTGTTCTGATGATTAAACCTCAGAGTAGATCAACATTTTTAAAAAATTAATGCATGTTAAAATAGTGTTTGCAAAGTAGAGCGGGCAGAGCATGCTTCTTGTACTCCTTTGATGCAGTGACTTCCACATGTTAATCAGCAGTCTGCCATATACCGTCCTGAAAAACAAAGGTAGGATTTTTGCAATCAGTAGATAAAACAGATTTTTTTCAGTATTTTTCTGCAAGTAATTTGACTAACTGTGGACAACAAAAAAAGTAAAACAGTTTTCAGCCACATTTTTGAGGAAAAGTAATTATTTATGCATCACTTATTAAACAGTTTCATAATGTATAATTTAGCACTATATATCATATTAATTTGAATATGTAAGCACATCGGTGTCTTACCAGAGGCAAATCTCTTCTTAAGGAGGGAAAGTCGATAGCCAGTGCCTACTAGCTCTACATCTATTCCTGAAAGGGTGCTTCCTTCACTAATGAATTGCACTGCAAGTGTTGCTGGTTTACTGGGTCCTTCTGAAAGTTCAAATTTTGCTCTGAGGGATCCAGAACCTATAAAAATAACAAAACTGAAAGGCTGGTTGTTTTTCAAGAACAAGGTGATCTCCCAGAATTTTTAGTAGTAAGGAGCAGAACTAACATGGTGATTTTTAAGAGCTATTCCTAGTGGCAGTCCTATATAGATTTTCAGAAGAGATGAGAGTACAACTCTTTTTTTCCAATACTCTGTTTAAGACAGTGACTAGTGAATGATTTAGAGGAAAGCAATACACATTTCTACAAGATTATACTCATAGAAGAATGTGTATGTCAGACAGCCTGGTAGTCTCCTATTACATTAAATACTTGATTGTTCCCTATATTCATAATTTATGCTTCCTGGTTTATCTTGTATATAGTACTTTTCTTTAGCAGTTTTTAAAGTACATTAGAATATTGAAATGCTGTCACAATTTGCCTGGATGAATGCACATGAACAAAACCATTGGAGGAAATGCAGCTGAACAATAATTTAGCAAGAGGAAAGCAATTCTTATTTTTCTAATAAATGCAAGGTTTGATTAAAAACATTTCCCAAAAACCAGTTGCTTTTTCATAGACAATGGCAAAATTCACTTCAGTGCCATTATAAAGTAGTAATAGTTCAAAATTACTTTAAGTACACCTTTGTAGTCAATGCAAGACATAAAACCCCCCAGCATTATTGTTGGTCTCCTTTTCTATTTCTTAAACAAGACTCTTCTTGTTCTTGCAAAATGTGCTGGGAAAAAAAGAGATTTAAACAATGAATTAATGGAATAGTGCAAGTCAAGTGTTTTTATTTATTTAAAACAACTAGTCAGTAGGAACTGCTAAGTGAGGAGGAAAGCTAGTAACTGAAATGTTACTAGGGTAAAATCAGTAATTGATGAATGAAATTGTTTTATGCAATGATTTGTTCTTGGCTTAAAGTACATTTCTTCAATAGGTCTGTCATAATTTGGATAAATTGAAACTTCTTTCCACTGTAAGTATGGAAACTCATATATTCAAGTGTTTCAAAAAAACATTGCATCTGCAATGGTTGCAAGGGCTGTGACATCAACTGGACCTCAGGGAAAGGCAGCTGGGCAGAGGACAACTATTGGTACCTTACAGAATGCTACATAAATTACCACTCTGAGCAGATGTACATAGATTTTTTTTCCTGGAGTTGTACATGGTCAAAACAAAAAATAATAAAAATGTTGGTGAAGAATTGTCTATAGTCGAGTCTCAGTGCAGGACTTTTGGATTTTTTTTTCTTTTCCCCAGTTCTTCCACTTACCTCTTTCCACTTTATCTCAATTGTTAACATGTGGAAAATCAGAACACAGATATTAAATGTATTTCCATTTCAATAACTGCTCATTTCCAGCTAGCACTGATGTAATTATTTCCTTGCCTAGTCTAAACTGTTTTAGTGGCACTAGCTGCTTTCAAGGGGCTTCACTATTTTGCTTTTTATAATTAGTTAATATTTTTACATCTCACTGTTAATGGAATCTCTCAGGAGGAATTTCATTGAGAAGAAGGTGAACTGATAAACAGGATATGGCAAGTGTAAACAGACATGAAGACATAGAGGCTAAAATGATTACCTTTTTACTGCTATCATTTGTCTGTACAAGAAAAAAAAAGAGCTCAACTTGCCTCCATTCTCAGACTTCTCTGAAATGCTAGATATTTTCCAGTAAGCTTTCATCTGATCTGCATTCCTGTAAGGCAATGGAAGTTTGTTATAAGCATCAATTTTTAGAATTTTAATTATTTATATTATTTTCCCAGATTTACACTGGTACTTTACAGACCATGTGCCTATAACCTACATCTCTCAATGGAGGTTTATAAAAATATTTCATCATTTTAAGGTGAGTTTGTGGAAAACTATACAAAGCAAAAAAGAAAACAGAAGGGTGTACCTGCATTACCCCGAGCTTGTAGCAGAGCTCAGACATACATAGTACATTTTTATACAGTTAACACTGTTCTATGCCCAGGTTATGGCTCCACAACTAAAAACCCTCTGTGGTCTCAAAAGGTGAGGGAGGCCAAAAATGCTGGAAGCAGTTTGAAAGCTGGGTCTTTATGCTTCACGAGGATGGTATGAGGGGGAGCGCTATTGTTTGTTCTCCCCTATGTGAGACTCCTGGCTGTGTGCATTTTATTCCATTTCCATTCTAGTAAAACAAGTTGGCAGAAGTGACTCAGAGTTTAAGCTAACTTTTGATGCTGTAAAGGGGAAGAAAAGCAAAGGGAACCAAGAACCATTGTCTCTAAGTTGACAGGGCATTTAAACTCTTTCAGCACTTTGCAGCTGTTCCATCAAAGTTAACAACTTAAAGCTGTGAGCAGCATGAAGCAATGATGTTAACATGGGGTTAAAAATGTTTCTAAAATCATAGGAACTGCAAGCAATGTTCAGGGAGGTGGAGTAGACCTGGTAGGCCACAGAAAGAGAATGTTGTACTTTGTTTTAGTAGATCATGCAGAACTGCACCTGCTATGATTGTGCTTTGTTTTTGGTAAATCATATGAAACTGCACCTACACATTGATAAATTATATGATTGTTAAGTGTATTGATAAATGATGTGATTTTATTAAAAGTTAAACATGATGATTGTTTAGTAGTAACAGTAGAAAGATCATGCTCATACAATAAAACAATAGGTAGTTATATAATGTTAGAATATAAATATGTATGCATCTCGAATCAATGTCGAAGTCAGATTTGGGTTTGTACCCCTGGCTTCCAGAGCTCTTCAATAAAAGCACCTGCATATAATCCATCTGTGATTATGTGTTCCTGAACGCTAACAATGATAGGTTTGAAACTGTCTTTGGCATTGGTGTAGCAGGAGTGAAATGCTCACACAAGTAGCATAGATGGTAGTGGTTACTTGCAGGAGGTCAAATCAGAAAATATCTATTCTTAAAAAAACCCAACACTCTACCACCCAACCCACTAGACCAAGCATATAGTAGGAGACACATACTAGAGCTGCCTGGGACATGACTGTATTTTTTGGTCAGCTTTCAAGGCTCAAAATTCCAGCCTTGGGCAGTTGCCTAGGTAAAAGAGAGAATACATGGGGCTCAAGTCCCTTACTCTGATGAATCTGAAATGAAATTGTCACTATGTTTTGAGTCTTTCTAGGTAACACTAAGTGTTCTGAGCAGACATTCCTGCCCTCACTCACGTTTCATTACTGAGGGGTTTGTTGAAGAAGCCTGAGCAGGGAGGGGGAGACTGGCTTCACCAAAAGTTCTAGTCAAGTTGGGGAGGCAAGATACTGAACCTGCCCTTGCTCAGAATAAACTCTAAGGTGATTTGGTTAAAAGTATTGGTCCCTTGAAATACCAAGTCAAGAAAGATTTAGTCTTGGTAGGATTTTTTCCACTTAAAATGATATTGTATTACCACTTTGTCCAATTAACACATTTAAATGTATTGTCTCCAGAAACATCAGAACCTTTCTGATACATACACCAGGCTTATTTTATTTCTGAACCTTGCTCTATAAGGTAAACGCATCTATAAGTAATAAGGTAAACAAAGCCTGACTTCCCAAAAATTGGTATTCTTTGCCCTCTTAACCTTCATGTTGAAATGACCCTCTTGTTCCTCTTGAAAATAAACAGTCCAGGAATTACATTACAGCTGGGCAAGTACCTATGTGCTGCCAAACCATAGGCACAGTGACTGAATTCAGCTCACCTTTTGCTCCAAGTGTGTCACATTGCCTAGCCCTGCTATCCTCTGCTGTTTTCACAAACTTGTAGAAACAATTTTCTGAGATGTCTCACTTTCAATTGCTGCTGTAAATGGTCTGCAGGCTTAGAAGGTGGGGCCAGGTAGGTGTGAGATATAATAATCAACATGACACTTGAATTGAGAGACAGTGCTACCCAGCTCCTGAAGAGCTCCTCATCTACTGAAGTTTGTTTTAAAAATTATTTCAATTATAAGCCAATTTTTAAGCTATAATCATCAAGAAATATTTTAAGAACTGCATTTCTTCTACTCACTTTCTATATAACCGATATATCTTGATATGTTTAATACATACACACACATATATATGTTTTTTAGCCATTAAGATATTTTTGTTTCAAATAATGTTATTTAAAATATCTATCCTGTCTATTGGCAAAAAGAAAGCAAACATTGGAAATTTCAGAAATGCTTGTATTCAGAAATGTTTGTATTGCACAGTTGGAATGGGTGCATATAATTTCATTTTAGTCTATGTGAATTGGCTGTACATGATCTGTTTTGGACCAGAAAATGTCCTAAACATCTGATACCATGCATTTTATCAAGAGGAAAAAAATTATCTGTTTCTTCTGGTGACATTTTTCAGGCTGACACTAATGAATACCCTGAAATGAATTTGAAATAATAAAAAGGAAAACATTAATATTACCATTTTGCAGGTGGAAGTGATTGCATATTTTTTACTCCTCCATCTATTGGTACCACAACCTGCACATTAGACAGCATACTAGGCACATTCATAGACTCTGGATTGTATTTATAATCCACTCTCACATCAGTAGTGCTAGCATCACATTTCCAGTAAGTTGCAAGATTCAAGGGAGTGGACTGGATGCCATTTGAAGATACCTGTAAAAGAATAAACCATTGAAAAGGTCTTAATTAAAATATTCCTATTTTGGGCAGAATTAGGGAAAGATGGTAATGAATATAACTCTAAATCGTGACAAATGACCAACAGAACAACTGACCTCTGTGCCCTTAATCTTAGAACTCTGAAGACTGTTGTAGCCTAAAGTAATTCCTGTTGGTTTTTTTAAAAAAAATTATTTAAATAATTTTAAAAAGGTTTAAACTCCCTCTGGCCCACAAGGCTCCTTCCTGTTCTGGCTTTCATAAGTCAAAACAGTTTTTTTTTTTTAGTCTTCAACTAGGCCTTATGACTCTGACCATCATCCTCTGGGCCTGGCTGTTCAGCCAGTTTTCAGTCCCCCTTGCTGTCTGCTAATCTAGCCCACACTTCATCAGCTTCTCTATGAGGATGAGTGCCAAAAGCCTTCCTGAAGTCTAGGTAGACAATATCCCCTGCTCTCCCCTCATTTACCAGGCCAGTCATTTCATCACAGACAGTTATCAGATTGGTCAAGCATGACTTTCCCTTGGTGAAGCCATGATGACTACTCCCAATGACCTTCTTGTCCTTCATGTGCCTCTAAGTGGCTCCCAGGATGAGTTGTTCCATTATATTGTGAGAGGTGAGTCCCCATATATTACAATTGATTAGTTACATCGTTCAAAAATATGCAATTAAAAAATCAAAATAGAATACAATTACAAACTCAAATCCTGACCAAACACCCTAAATTCAAGAAAAACTGAACTTCATTAACAAGTAGTTAAAGTGTTTGAAGCTTACACACATGAATTGGATCAAAGTGTCAGCAAGCTGAAACAGGTCATGAATGAACAGGGAATGTCATGAGGGCATAACATGAATTCACTCAGCCTTGGCAGAGCCCAGGCACTGAAAACAGTGATGTACTCAGAACTGGCCTAGATGAGAGATGGCAATTCATCTGCATGCAAACAGGCAAAGAACAATTCTTATAATTTCTGTATAGGCCAGAGTTCCTTAAAAAAATTCCAAAGGGAAAAAAGTGTTTACCTGATACTTTAAAACATCCACATTATAATAGGATGCAGATGGATTGTGCTCTGACAGTTTCTTGAGGTAGACAGTTATGGCTTGCATGTTCATCCAAAAATCCTTAGTACTAGAGTCACTTTGTGACTGACCACTACAAAGAAAAAGAAAGGTAGGAATCAAAAATCAACACTGAGTTTTATTATTTTTTACGTCTAAAAATTAAGACTAGATCTTTCCCCTTCTTCACTGTTCCAAGCAAGAATTTGTTCTAATGCTTTATAACACATAATTGTATCTTCCTAAATATTAAGACAAATTAACTGTTTGTTGTAGCTCGAAAAACTTCTTCCAGGTTGTTGAGCATGGAGTTTCCTGCACTGATGATCTGCTTCACAAGATGGAGTGAATGCCAAATTTGGATTTTACATTTAATAAAAAATAATTTTAATACAGTCAGGTGCCATGAGAATGTGTGGGAGGTGGGAATGAAAGTGGTGTTTGAAGAGGAATGTTATCCAATTTGGAATAAATCCTAGAATCATAATTAGCTTTTGTTATGACAGCTTCACTAATGCATTGAATTAAAATTTGTGCTGCATATGTTACCACACTTTCACTTGGCTACACCTAAGATGGATGATGGTCACAAGTTTTTCGGGGATATATAAGTTTGGTCTATTTGCATATCAGAGGTTAATTGTCCAAGTATAGCTACAGGTAATGAAGTCACATTCCCCCAGTTTGCTCCCCCTCAATTCACTTTTGTTTTTACTTTTCGGGGCCTGAGGCAGATAGTGTCCTTGGTTCTCAAGCCTGGAAAGATTGTTTTGTCTGACCAAAATGTGAAGAGATCTTACTAACACTTTATATGAAGTTCAGAGTTATACACTAATGCAGTACAGGATCTGAAAAATATAAAAGCTAAAACTTAAGTCCTCACACCAATCCCCAAGGAGGCATGCAGAAAGTGCATGCAGAATGAAAGCTGACAAGAAGCACCTGGAACACAGTAAATATGACGGCAATGGGTTGAATGTGCTAGAACAGTGATTTACATACCAGTAGCCTGTCCAATTTACTCAGAATTTGGTTCTCAATACAGTGTTGTCATTCATGCAATTTCTGTTTTCAGTAAAATATATAGATAAACACTTAGAGGCCTTCCAAAATGTAAACAAATGAAACCAGTAGCAAAATCCTTCTGTTTTCTCCTTCAGAATTTCTGACATCTCCACAAGTATCAGTCACATTAAAAAGTTTCATCTCTATAAATACTAAGCAAATGATAGTCATTGCAGTATATGAAATGTCAAATTATTACCATATAGGTTTAATTTCATAAATATCCAGTAAATGCATCCTTTCTAGTTAGAGGTGAAGTGTTACAATACTCAGACAAGAATACTAGACATTTTCACTTTTTTCCAAAATATAATTTTTCAGTAGGATTCACTGTCAGATACGGCTCTGCTAACATTTCAGTTATAAATTGTCATGTCAATGAATGACAAGTTTAATTTTGTATGAATCATTCCTTACATTAAGTATGAATTATCACAATAAAACTAATACAAAAGAATGGATACATGTGGTTTGATTGTTTCAAATAAGTTTTCCAATAAATGAAATGGAAAGTGCTCAGCTGAAACAGATATCTGCTTTTTACTTTCTTTTTTTTGGAAAAGATGTCCAAACTATTACTTTATTATTCTACTCAACCAGCAGCTTTTCTTCTTAAGAATTCTCCTAAGCATGCTGCTATACACTTGAGAGGTACAGTTTTGTAATGGATCTGATCTACCATAGAAATGATACACCTTAAAACCTATGCTAATAACTGACAAATGAAACCATTGTTATTATTGTATAAAGAAACCCATATGACAATGTGTCTTATTTTTGACAATTTTTCTCTGTAGTTATATTAGTTATATTGTTCATATAGTTTGATTAGAAAAATGGTTTTTGTTTTGTTGTTTTTAAAAAGTTTATTAAACCATTTTATTTATAAAATGTGTGTAAAAACACAGCTAAAATTAAAAATTATTTTTATGTTTCCTGTTATATTCAGCATAAGTTTCAAGTCCAGTAATCTCTGAAATTTTTAATGGTAGCAGTGAAAAGAAACTGAGCTAAACAAGATTAGTTCAGAAAGTTATGTATAAGCAAATCAAGACTGTAGAGAATTCTGATTTACATATACAAAAATTCACATTTTAAAATTCATGTACTTTACTATTATATTAAATAAAAATACAAAACCTGTATACAAGTTGTGCATTTGGAAGAATCTGCTCTAGTTTGCTTGTGTTTTTTACCCTGAAGCAGAGCACTGCTGGAGATGGGTTGCTGGTAAAAACTTTAATAATCCCACTTGGGAATGATAATGTCATATCACCAGTGATCTTCACAATACATCTAGAAGAGAATGAAAATATCGGTTTTATTGCAACTCATTAAGTGCCTAGTTTTAATACTAATTTTAAATCAATCATACTTTTACAATCTGATGAGCTGATTTCAAAGCAGAAAATAGGCAGACTTGGCAGTGTGCACTTGCAGCCCAGAAAGCCAACTGTATCCTGGGCTGCATCAAAAGAGGCATGAGCAGCAGGTCACGGAAGGTGATTCTGCCCCTCTACTCCACTCTTGTGAGACCCCACCTGAGTACTGCATACAGTTCTGCAGCCTCCAATACAAGAAAGACATGGACCTGTTGGAGCAAGCCCAGAGGAGGCCATGAAGATGCTCTGAGGGCTGGAGCACCTTTGCTATGAAGACAGGCTGAGAGCTGGGGCTGTTCAGCCTGGAGAAGAGAAGGCTTTGGGGAGACCTTAGAGCACCTTCCAGTACCTGAAGGGGTTCCAAGAGAGCTGGAGAGGAATTTTTTGCAAGATCATGTATTGATAGGGCAAGGGGGAATGGTCTTAAGCTGAAGGAGGGTAGGTTTAGGTTAGATATTAAGAAGAAATTCTTTACTGTCAGGGTGGTGAGGAACTGGAACTGGTTGCCCAGAGAAGCTGTGGACTCCTCATCCCTGGAGGTGTTAAAGGTCAGGCTGGATGGGGCTCTGAGTAACCTGGTCTAGTGGAAGATGTCCCTGCCCATGGCAGGGGAGTTGAAACTAGATGATCAGTTTTTTCAAATATCTTAATGTCAAAAGAGTGCAGAAATAATATCGCCATGCTACAGGATGAGGATGGTCACCTCACAGACGGGGACATGGACAAGGCAGAGGTGTTTAACGCTTAAAACACTGATGATGGACCAAGGCAGTCTCAGTGCCCTGAGCTGAAGGACCATGACTGCGAGAATTATCAACTCCCAGTTGACCCTGAACTTGTGCGGGATCTGTTGCTCCAGCTGGATCCCTACAAATCTATGGGGCCTGATGAGATTCATTTGAGAATCTTTAAAGAGCTGGATGATGTCCTCGCAAAACCTCTCTTGGTGATTTTTGAGTAGTCTTGGGAATCTGGAGAGGTCCCAGCTGACTGGAGGCTGGATAACGCCCCAATTTTCAAGAAGGGCAAGAAGGAGGACCCCAGAAACTACAGGCCTGTCAGTCTCACTTCAGTACCTGGTAAAATCATGGAAAAGATTATTCTGGGAGGTACTGAAAAACAGCTGGAGGCCAACGCAGTCATCGGTCACAGCCAGCATGGCTTCATGAGGGGAAAGTCCTGCTTGTCAAACCTGATTTCCTTCTGTGACAGGGTAACCTAACTAGCTGATCCAGGAAAGCCAGTAGATATAATCTTTTTGGACTTCAAGCAAAGCTTTTGATGCGGTCTCTCACAGGATCCTTCTGCACAAAATGTCCAGCACACATCTGGATAACCACATTGTGCAATGGGTGAGCAACTGGCTCATGGGTCAGGCACAAAGGGTTATAGTAAATGAGGTAACATTAGTCTGGTGACTGGTCACTAGTGAGGTTCTGCCGGGCTCTGTCCTCGGCCCAGTTCTCTTCAGCATCTTCATTAACAACCAGGACACAGGACTCGAAGGAATACTAAGTAAATTTGCCAACAACACTAAATTGGGAGGAGCTGTCAACTCCCTTGAAGGCAGAGGCCCTGCAGAGAGATCTTGACAAATTAGAGAGATAAGCAATCACCAACTGTATGAAGTTTAACAAGGGCAAGTGCTGGATTCTGCACATGGAACAGGGCAACCCTGGTTGTGTGT
>VZSE01008422.1:0-21271 GCA_013398275.1 Promerops cafer
GAACCTTCCCTTCCCTTCCTGGAGGACACCACAGTTAGGGAGGGATTTTTAGGAAGAACAAATGTCAAGCAGGCAGTGAGAGGGCACTGGGGAGGTGCTGCCTGTTGACACCTCACTCGGCCATTTGGGTTTGGGATGCTGCTCTGGGACAGATTCCCTCATTTCATCCCACCTAGGATGTGCCTGGAAATAACCGTGGAGCTGGAGAGCTTTCCTGCATCCTCCTGCTCGCCGAGGGCGCTGAGGCAGCAGCAGCTGCGGTCGTCTCCATGCTCTGGGTCCTGTTGCCACGGGAATAACGGGTTTGCTCCTGCTGGGCCCCGCAGTGAAGGACACAGGAAATCCTGGCCAGGAGCTGCCATTTGTTGTCACCCTGCCCTGCCCTGATCCCCACACTGGTGGATCATGGAATGGCTGCCAGCAGGAATGGCGCAGCTGGGGGAGGGATTGAAAACATTTGGGTTAAAAGATGAAACAAGGGAACGAAGGAAGCAGAAAATTGGATGTACAAGGGGAAGGAACAACGTGACACCACCCTGGATGGATACGGCCCCATTAACCCTTATCAACAATTGATGGCCAAGAACATGGATTTTCTATTATTCTGATGAGACCAGCTCTGTTGATGATACGTTCCTTGGCACCAAAAATTACTCACGCATTAAAAATTACTAAAAGGCTTTTTTCATCCATTTCATCCTGCATTTTCCTCTCCCCTCATCCCACAGAAGCATCCCAGAGTGGCTGAATTTTCAGGCAAATGTGCACGAAACACAACCTGGAGAAAGCCTTGAGCGTTCCTGGCATGGGGAAGCTCCTCTCCAGCCAGCTCTGAGGGACCTGAGAACTCTTCTAGTGCCACCCCAGCCATGGCAGGGACACCTCCCATGGCAGGGACTCCTCCCACTGTCCCAGGCTGCTCCAGCCCCAGTGTCCAGCCTGGCCTTGGGCACTGCCAGGGATCCAGGGGCAGCCCCAGCTGCTCTGGGAATTCCATCCCAGCCCCTGCCCACCCTGCCAGGGAACAATTCCTGCCCAAGATCCCATCCATGGCTGCCCTCTGGCAGTGGGAGCCACCCCTGCTTGGTCCCTGGGACAGTGGAGAAAGGGCCATCCCTAGAGACCCAAGGAGGGAGACCACCAGGAGTCCTATGCACAAAAATGCATCAACAGAGCCAGAAACAATAAATATCACCTCCAACGAGCGTGGAGGAGCACCAGTGCTCAAAATTCATGGTTGTGACCAGCCTGCACCAACCCTCCCACCCAGAGGAATCAGGATGGGCCTGGGATGTGCTCTGGGACTGGGACTGGCCCCATTCCACCTCTGGATCCAAGGGTGTCCATCCAGAGCTAACGGAGCACCAGGATCTGCCAGGCTCTCTGAAATCCCAGCCATGCACGGCCTGCATGGAAATAAATCAACACTGAGGCAGCTTTGCCCCCTTCCAAAGGCTCATTTTGGTTGGGTTTTCTGTCAGGAGTGTAACCACTTGAATTTATGCAGATTATGCACTCCTGCCAGGTGTTTATTTTATACGGTTCTCTTCCCCCCCTGCTACACTGTGAAAGAAAAATTGGGCAATATCTGCTAATGAGACAAGCGGGATCTTTCCAGGCCCCTTTAACTTACTCGGAATAAAATATATTTTTTAAAAATTGCTGACCCTTTAAACCTCAACTGTTAGCTTATCTTGGGGACACGTTTCTTAGTCAGCCAAAGGCCTTTCCTGCAGGAGTTATTTGTAATTCATTAGCACTGGAGTAATGGCCACATTCTTAAATAATTCCTGTGCTTATAAAAGACCATCTGGCACATGTGCTAAGAGCCCTACACTCCTCTGGTGTAAATCAGGAGAGATCCATGGAGTTGAAGCAGTTCTAGAGGCTTTACACTCTCCTGCCAGGCTGGCCCAGAGCTCCTCTCCAGGGCCTCGTGTTCTCAGTTTTACAGGATCAGCTTCTCCACTCCAGCTCATGGCAGAAGCTCCAGGCTGGTCCTGGGGCAGCAGGAATGACCTGGGCCGGGGGCAGCTGCAGCTCCTTGGGCTGTATTTATGTATTATCCTGGTTTTGGGTCCCAACAAGCACCAGGCCCTCTGTGCTGAGCCATAACACCTGCCAGGAAATTCCCAGTGTAAGGGGGGGGGAGGAAAAGCTTTGATTTTGAAGCCACTCTAACTTGAGCTTGAGGTTTTTGCTTAAGCACAGGGATGGATTTACATCTGTTAAAGGAGATTTGCTGGGGTTATATCCCACTTCCCCTGCTTCACCCTTAAAAAAAAGAAAAATGTGGCCAGAGGGAGATTTGCAGGACACAGGCAGTGAGGAAACTCAGAGTTCTTGTAATCAACCCAAATTAAAAACATTTCCCACTCACAGATCCTGCCTGCAAAAGTTCAAAACTGCTTTGGAGCCCCTGGGGCTTTATAAGGGGCAGATCCAGGGAGCCGAAGGGATGGACACAAAGCAGCCAGCAGCAGGTCTGGATGTGGGAACAGCTCCCTCCCCTACCTTGTGATGCCAAACCACCCCAAAAGCCTTCACAGGGACAGATGCCTCCAGCCCCCTCCCAGCTCCAGCCTCGGGCTCGTTGTTCAGCAGCTGCTTTGGGAAGGTGAGAACAGTCCTCATGTTCCTGGGGCTTCTCCACTTCCACTGGAGACTCTGTGGAGCTGGGCCCCAGGAAAAGCAAATCTCCTCTGCTTTAGGCAGGGATAACGTTTCAGCAAAGCAGTGCGAGATTTCATCAGGGCTTTTGTCTGTAACAAAACCCCAGCGACAGCCAGAGCTCAGTGCCCTGGAAACTCAGCAAGGACAGCACATTATGGCCCCAGCCTTTGGTAGAATCAGGTCCTCTCCACTTTTTTTTTTCAGGTATCTGATATCCCAACCCCCCTTTGTTTAATCTGCCTCCAGCCCTCCTCCAGGATCAAAGCACCACCACAGCTCTGGGTGATTTGTGTGCTCCCCAAAACACTGACCCACACATCTCCCCCAGTGAAACAAAGGCTTCCAAATAAATCAGTTCAAACAGGGTTTTTGGTTTGAATCCAGTTCTGGAGAGCCGACCCCATCCCCAGCTGTTTGACAGCTGACAGCCCTGCAGAGGCAGCTCAGTGCTCCCAGCAGTGGCTGCAGGAGCTTTTGGAGCTTTCATTTTCTCTCGCCGTGGTGCAGAGACAGCTGCTGGGTCTCGGCAGTCCCTGGAGGGCCAGGCTGCTTCACCCAGGAGCAATCGCCACCCTGGGCTGGCTGAACTCCCTCCCTGGCTCCCGGCAGTGCTGGAGGACTCCCACCATCACAGCTTTCAGAACTATTTTTGGGAAAGCATTTTCTCTTTGAGTCCTGTGCTTACTTGAAATTTTTAAGACTCAGAAAACGGCCAGAATGAACTGGAGCCCCTGCAGACTGTTCTGCACAGCTGAGTGCTGAGCTGGCCTCATCTGGCGCTTGTAAAACACTCGGCCCTCTCCTGCTGCCCAGATCCAGCCCTGAGGAGCCCCATTCCCAAACCAGGCCTCTGCATGGCCCCAGGTGAGGGCATCTCCCACGGATGGGCACATCCAGGCAGCCCTTGGGCTCAGCACAAGGCACCTGGAGGTGGAGAAGGACCCTGAGAGGGAATTTGGGGAAGGAAGGCAATGGCAGAGGGAAGGAAGAAGGAGGAAACACAGATGAAACTCTGAATTTCTGCAGCACCAAGTTCGAATGGATTCTGACCCAAATTAATAATTGTTAATGCAATTCACACAGCTAGGAGTGGGAACAGGGCACAGGGAAGGTGAGCAGAAAGCAAAACAAGGGAGCTGAGCAGCAGGAGGAAAACAAAGCCCTGGCAGGCGCTGCTGTCAGCGGCAATAAAGGCTCCCAGCCCCGGTGATTTATCGGGGCTCTCTCCCTCTCTGCTGTCTCCGTGGCGTTTCAAGACGTTGGTATTTGCAGAAAGTGCCGTGCAGCCTCTGGATAAGGGAAAAGAATGAATCCATCACAGCTTCCCTGTCAGCACCTGACAGTTCCAAGCCATAAAACCGGGGGCAGGCAACTTCTCCCGGGAGGCAGCAGGCACAGGGACGGGCCGCTCCACCCTTGGGGCCATCGAGCCCAGCGTGTAGCGGGGTGCCAGCCTGCACAGCTCCCTGCCCGACAGAAATCAAACTCCCACTCTCCTTGCAGTTCCTGTCTGGGCTGCTCCTGCCTCCAGGCTGGCCCAGGCTCCATCCAGCCTGGCTTTCCCTGGACACGGTGCCTGGTCTGCCTCCCACTTGGGCAGGGCTCTTTTCTCCTGCCCAGCCCTGCTCCACACAAATGCCAGGTGTCCACACAAATCCCGGGTGTCCACACAAATGCCAGGTGTCCACACAAATGCCAGGTGTCCACACAAATCCCGGGTGTCCACACAAATCCCGGGTGTCCACACAAATGCCAGGTGTCCACACAAATGCCAGGTTTCCACACAAGATCCCTTCACACAGAAGTGAAAACATCACTTGGCCATGAGGCTGCAAAGTCAAAGGTGCAGAGGAAGCTCTGTGGGAGCAGCAGGAAAGGACTCCAGAGGGTCATTCCATCTTCATCACCCAGGATAAAAGCCTGGCTGAGTTACACAGAATGGTTCATTTCATGCTGCTCGTGATGCACCTCCCTGTATACAAACAGCTCCACACACAGAATCCACCAAAAGGCCTCTTACAATTGTCCTCCCATAATTAAGAGGCTTTTACAGCAATAATGTGAACAGAAATAGGCAGCAGCGAAACTGTTCAGGTTTTATGGCCTGTTCAGCTCCGTTTCTGGCTTTCTCTAAGGTTCTGTGGCTCGCTGGAGATTTCTTTGTCCCCCTACAGAGGCTGTGCTGGACTGGTGCCCACTGCTCTCCCTAGCCTGTGGAATTCCAGTGTGTCCAGTGGGGTTGGTGGGGTTGGAAAGGGACACAAAAGCCCCACGTAAGAGGTGTGCACGTTTGCCAGCTTTATCCCTGCAGCTCTCCTGCTCCTCGCTTCCCTGTATTTCATACAAACATTTCAGAATGACAGACAGTTAAAAAAGGAAACTGCAGATGGAAGTGTGAAATTTTGCACTTTGGGGCCGTAATGAATCTTGCCTGGCTTCCCACTCCTTGCAATATCCTTGCTGGAAAGTGCAAAGACCTTAATTTTCCCTGCACACAACTTAAAATGTCTCAGCTGCTGGTTGAAATGTCAGGGCTCCATCACGTCCCTAATCCACAACAAAACCTGAGGGCAGCCAATGCATCTCTGTTTGCTGGGCTGGGAAGGGCTGGGCTGCCCAGGCAGCTCCTGTCTGGGAGCTGATCCCTGCAGTGCCCGAGAGGGAGCAGGATCACACCAGGGAGAGACAGGATCACCTCAGAGCAACTGAGCCAGCCCAGAGCCAGCCCAGAGCCAGCGCCAACGTGGGACAGGGACAGGGACAGGGACAGGGACAGGGACAGGGACAGGGACAGGGACAGGGGCAGGGACAGGGACAGGGACAGCACTTAGGGAGTGGCTGGAGCTGGGCCAGGGCAGGCTCAGGCTGAGCTCAGGGCAAGGTTCTTCCCCCAGAGGGTGCTGGCACTGCCCAGGCTCCCCAGGGAATGGGCACGGCCCCGAGGCTGCCAGAGCTCCAGGAGCGCTTGGACAGCGCTCCAGGGATGCCCAGGGTGGGGTTGGTGGGGGGGCTGTTGGACTGGGTGATCCTGGTGGGTCCCTTCCAGCTCAGGACATTCTGGGATTCTAAGTGAACACAAACTCCTCTTTCGGAGGAAGACCCCACATTCTGCTCAGAAGAGAGGGGAAAAATATAATAATGCAGCATTTTTCTAATGAGGTTTCCACAATGCTGATTATTCATTGTGCAATGATGAGCCACGCTCTGGATCAGGCAGTCTGGGCACGCAGAGGTGCAGCTGCACAGCCCCATGGCACCAGCCTGTGCCAGGGGTGCACACTGAGCTCAGGTCTGGGGACACCAGCGTGGAATGGATGGCTCCTTCTCTTCCCTGTGCTGCTGCCAGTGAGTTTTAGGTTTTTTCCAAGCTCGTCCTTGCAGGGATGGAAACATCCTGGCACACAAACTCTGGTCCCTCCCTGCTGTCACACCAAACAATCCAAACCCCAAAACCCCACAGCACAAAGCACCAAACCAAATGATCAAACCCCAAAAATCCCACACCACCAAACCCAAATAATCATGCAATTTCCCAAACAGAGAAGAGCCTTGACCAAGGTGTCCAGAAGTCCTGAAAAATCTGGGATCCAGCCCCAGTTCTGCACATCCAGGCAGAGCTTGGGACAGACCTAAGCAGAACCAACTGGCAATGTGAGTGTGAGCGCTCTGGACTAGTTCTGTTCTTTAAGAAGGTGAGAGACAAGATCTTCCCAAAGGAGGAAAATAAATCAAAGTGGAAATAAGGCCTTTGTTTCCCAACCTTTGCATTGCATCCACACATTTTACACTGCCACTGTTCTGCACATCAGAGCATGACACCAGTCCCGTGTGAAATCCTCTTTCAGCACCGAGACCACCCACGGGGCCCCCTTCCCCTCCTGGTCTGTAACGAGCCCGTTCCAAACCCCGCAGCAGCTTTTGGGAAAGGTGCCCATTATTTACAGTTCGTGCAATTCAGATGTCACTGGATTATTAACCTTGGCTGGGGAGCCCTAAGTGTCTGTGTTAGCAGAGATGAGTTTGTTCCCTCCACTTCAGGCTAGAGAAGAGAGCAGAAAAAGGAGATCAGGCTCTGCGAGCACCTGCGACCAGAAAAGCCAAGGAAGGGAAGGGTTGGCAGCAGGAGCTGTGCTATTCCAAGGGGCTGGAATATGGGAGCTCCAGCCCCAAAGTGGTGAGAGGTGCTCTGGAAAAACACCAGGAGAGCAAGACCACTTTCAACAGGGAAAATTCCGACTGAAGTTGAGGGCAAACCCTGGAGCAGCCTGGGCAGTCCCCAGGCACCATCCCCTGCTGGTTCTCATTCCCCACAGCTCCAGGGGAGATCCAGCCCTGCCTCATGCATTTTGAGAAAGCAGCCCCTGCTTGTCAAACGGGAGCTTGGGCTGTGCTGGGACACGATGGGACACGATGCTGACCTGGCCACCAGTCTCTGCTGCTCCGGAGGCAGCGGGGCTGTGACACAGAGCTGTCACCACGGGAGGTGGCACAGACCATGCCAGGGGCTACAGATTGTCCCTTGCAGCAGGCCTGGCCGAGCCAGCTGGGCTCCCTCAGCACAGAAAGATTTCGTGTCCCCTTTGCCATCGCCTGAGCCACTGATTCCCATGGAAGAGGCACCAGACTGATTTCCAAGAGGAGCTCTGGGCTGAGCTGAGGGAGCACAGCTGTCTCCATCAGCTCTGAGGATGGTTTTCAGAGGGTTTCCATGGACCAGGAGGGCAGCCAGCTGCTGGAGCTGCCTGCAGGGCGCTGCTGGAGAGGGGGCCCAGAGCTCGACCCCAGCCCCGCGGCTGCGGGTGCCCAGCGGCGCGTGAGGAGCCCTCAGGTGTGTGGAGGTGTTACAGAAACAGAGATGCCAGACTGTGCAGAGAGCTGTTCCCAAGGCACTGGGAACGCCAGAACCCCCTGTGCCATCCCAGAAGATTCCCCTCTGTCTTCGATCCTTTTCAGAGAGCTGCTTTCACAATGAGATGGAAGGAAATGTGGAAGTGGAAAGCTGCTCTGAGTGAAGCCTCCCCAAGGTTTCCAGCTCTGCATGGGCTCCTCTGTTTATTTTTGGGTTGTTTTGCAGAGCTAACCCAAATACACAGGCTTGTTCTGGCACTGCTGCTCCATGGCTTTCCTGACAGTAATCCATCTTATCCCAGCGAGGAGCAGCAGGAAGAGCTCCTGTCACTACCAAGAAAGAGAAAATAAAATCAGCTGAAAATTTTCTTTGACTCTCAGGAAACTCAGTTCAGCTCCAAACATGGTGAACAAAATGCCATCAGTGATTTTCCCTTTGTAATTAGGTTTGCAAAGGTTGACTGGCAAGGAATTAAAACATGGAAGCATTTAAAATATCAGTGAGTTCTGGCATCCTAAGTAATGTGACATTTATATGATAATTTGGCAATTAAATATGCAAGCAAGGATGCTTTTTCTTTTCAAACACGAAGGTACAACACTTCCACAAAACCCCTTCCAGCATTTTACAGGTTCAACTTCTTGCTCCAGTGGAAAAATACTATTTTCAATGTGTGGGCAGGGGTCACTTGCAGCAGAACAGAACCAGCAGTGCATCCCCCAAAGCACCCACGGGGACCTGGGATCACTCATGGACAGGGGCAGGTTCTGTTCTCACCTGGGGGATTGCTCCTAGCCCAAACCCAAGGTGCTGCAGAAATAAAACCTCTCTCCAAGTTGCACAAATGAGGCTGGAGAAGCTGGGACTGTTCAGCGTGGAGAAGAGAAGGTTGTGTGGTGACCTCAGAGTCCCCTCCAGGATCTGAAGGGGCTCCAGGGAAGCCAGAGAGAGACTCTTTGTCAGGAACTGCAGTGACAGGACGAGGAAGAATGGGGTGAAACTAAAAGTGGGGAAATTAAGGTAAGATATTGGGCAGGAATTGTTCCCTGTGAGAGTGGTGAGGGGCTGGGAAGGAATTCCCAGAGCTGTGGTTGCCCCTGGATCCCTGGCAGTGCCCAAGGCCAGGCTGGACACTGGGGCTTGGAGCAGCCTGGGACAGTGGGAGGTGTTCCTGACCATGGCAGGATATGGAACGAGCTGGGATTTAAGGTCCCTTCCCACCCAAACCACTCCCTGATTCTACGGCTGGACAAGACCCCCAGAAAGAGGAGTTCAGGCTGTGCTGGGAAGGGGAATGAGGTGAAGCAGCCAAAGGTCTCTCTCCACCCAGACACCAACTGACCCCCCCGCCCCTCCACCCATCACATCCTTCCCAAGCATTTCAGCAGCTCCCTTCCTGAGCTGATGAATAATTTGGAGGGCCTCAGCCATTATTAAATAATAAAGATTCTTTTCCTTGCAGAAATAATTGAAGCATCAGAGCTGAGAAATTGAGGTCGCCCTGAGCTCTGCCTCATCCTCTGCTCCCACCAGACCCCGGGCCCTGCCCGACTCCAGGGGACAGGGGGAGCTGGAGCCACAGGGCCTCCCCGAGGGGCTGCTGGCAGGGGGCAGGGACGTTCCAGAGCTGCCATTAAGGCTCTGCTGGCCCAAACCTCTCTCAAGAGAGGCCCCAAGGGTAACTGGAGTTTATGGTGGTCCTGGCTGCATCGCCCAGCTGGGAATGTGCTGCTGCCAGCTCTGCACATCCATCAGCTCCCCCCTGAAGGGAGGAGAACACAGCCCCTCCTGCGTGCAGAGGTGAGCAGACTCTGCTGCCACGGACTCCTCCAAATCACTGACTGGAACAGAAGTTCTTCCTCGTGAATGGAAACCTTCCTCCTCTCTAAAGGCAAAAGTTCTGCTTCAAAGCCCCACTGTTACTCTGGGGCTTGGTTTTGGCAGCACTGAGAGGTCTGGAGAAGCCTGAATTCAGAAATGCCAGCAGCAACACATCCAGGGGAACCCTGCTGCTTCCAGCCCTCCCTGTTCCCGTGGTTCCTCCCTATTGCTGTGCCCTCAGGCACTGCTCAAGTTTTGGCTCCAGGTGGATCCCAGTGGATGAAAAGCTGTGGCCGGTATGTGTCCTGTCATCTCCACACTTGCTATCCACGGGAGGGAATCCAACAGGAAAACCCCAGCAAAACAAGTCCCCTTTAACCCAGCAATGTTCCCCCTCTCCCTCCTCCCCCTTTTCCTCCCCTGATTTTTCTCCAGACCAGAAGGGAAACAACAAAGGTGTCACCGTTTTCTGTCTTCACACTCCTGTGCTGATAAATAAAATCAGCCTTGACCAGTACGAGGTGAATAACGGCTCCTCCCAGGAGGAAAAATCCTGTTCATGGAGAATGCAGCCAGGATGAAAGTGATGTGGGTTTAGAGCAGCTACACAAACACAATTAAATAGGGAACGAGATCCTTTCTGCAGGGCTTTCATGAGCCACTCTGATGGCCCAGCAGAAAGAGCTTCAGGTGACAGTGGAAGGTGCCCAGTATGGGGCTGGGAGTGCAAACATGCACTGGAGGAAGGATTCATTCACTGCAGCACCAGAAGTGTGAGAAATGCCAGGCCCTCAAGTTAGAGACCTCCAAGTGAAATCAGCTCCTCCTGAACCCTGCAATCAAATGACAGTGAAGACATTTGGGAAGACTTTCCCCTCGCTGTGGACTCCCTGTACTAATTAGGGACAATTAACGCTGCTTAAGGAGCACCAGTGGGTTTGCTGAGCACCGGGAAGTGTCATCTCCTCACAAAGGCCTCGGGCCCAGTGTCTGTAAGCAGGGGGGACAAGGGAGAGCTCCCCCGGGCCCTGGGCATCCTGCAGAGCTCTGCTCCAGCCCCGCCCTCCATCCCCGGGAACCACTGCGGCGAGGAACGGGACCCTCCGAAAGTGCCGCGACCCTTCCTGAGGGTGTCACCGGCCTGGACAGGCTGGGCCTGGCTGGCTTTGGAGGGGGAAAAGAGGGGACCATACAATGGATTTCTGCTCCATGAGAGAAAAGCCTGAATCCCAAATTCTGCGCCCTGTTACTCTTGAAAAGTGTATGTGCAGAAACCTGAGAGTTCTCAGGGCAAAAAAAGTTCATTTTCCAGATGTCCATCCAGACATTTTTTAATTAGACCTGATTTGTGCTCCTGAACTCCCCACTGCACAAGAGGGATGATGGTGGAGTTCAGGAGTCTCAGCACAGAGAGCCCTGAGAGCCCTCCTTGGCCAACCCTTCAAAGGCTGAGCAGGTGCATTTGTTAATTCTAAATAGGATAATCCATAATTACAACTGAAGCCCAAACTGAAGGTCTGAGCTGTTTCTGAACTTTCCCCAAACCTCATTTCTACAACAGAATAGTTTTGTTTACATGAGGGTTTGTTCCAGCTAATGTGACCTTGTGGATAAAGGAGAGAGAAAAATAGGAGAAAAAATCCGTGTACATGCACAGGGAAAGGATCTTCCTCCCCTCATGGAAAAAGCACAACAAAAGCAGAATTGTTCTGGGGCTTGTTTGAACTTTGTCTGAAAATTGATTTCAGCTCTGAGGAGTCTGAGCTCGCCCAGTTCCTCAGCTCCACCTGCCAACAGGCAGCACTTTTGTCTCTGTTGATAAGGGACTTTTTAATTATTGCCATTATCATTTGAAAATTGGGTTCCTGCCACAAACAATTGAAATTAGATTCGGTGTTGCTTTTAATCTTTGGTAATGTCTTTTAATTGGGGGTTTCATTTCCTATCAGCAATAAAATGTGTGCATGTCTGCACACACGTGCTGGGTTTGAGGGCACACAGGAAGATCTGAGCACTCCCAAAATGTCTTTCACTCAGGCTGCACACGAGTGTTTTATACAGGCTGCACACGAGTGTTTTATACAGGCTGCACACGAGTGTTTCACACAGGCTGCACACGAGTGTTTCACTCAGGCTGCACACGAGTGTTTTATACAGGCTGAACTCGAGTGTTTTATACAGGCTGCACACGAGTGTTTCACTCAGGCTGTACACGAGTGTTTTATACAGGCTGCACACGAGTGTTTTATACAGGCTGCACACGAGTGTTTCACTCAGGCTGTACACGAGTGTTTTATACAGGCTGAACTCGAGTGTTTTATACAGGCTGCACACGAGTGTTTCACTCAGGCTGTACACGAGTGTTTTATACAGGCTGCACACGAGTGTTTTATACAGGCTGCACACGAGTGTTTCACTCAGGCTGTACACGAGTGTTTTATACAGGCTGAACTCGAGTGTTTTATACAGGCTGCACACGAGTGTTTCACTCAGGCTGTGCACACGAGTGTTTCAGGCTGCACACGAGTGTTTCAGGCTGTACACGAGTGTTTCACTCAGGCTGGGCAGGTTTCACAGCAGAAAGGACCCCTTGATCAGCCCCCCCCATCTATGATGGACCACGGCCCTGTGACTTGGCCCTGTAATTCTGCATGGAGTCACCTCTTCCAGGGGAGCCCCCAGGCCAGCCTGAAGGCTCTGTGCAGCACAGCTCACCCTGGGCCGGGATTTGCAGGGCTGACTCCTAACCCAGGACTCCTGATCTGCACTGAGCAGCTTGGAGGAGACACACTCAGGTGAAGAAGGTTGAAAAAGGTTTCTGATCCCAGGAGGGGCAGCCTTTGGTCCTTTTCTGCTGGCACATACTGAGATCTTTTTATAGCATCAGGACTGAGCCCTCATGAACCCGTGTGACCCAGATGGCTGTGTTGGATACGTATTTATACACCTCTCTTCTCTCTCCCTCCCTCTCAGCCACCTGGCAGGAGGTGAAACCCAGCTGCCAGAGCTGCACAGCCCCAGTGACCTTGGCAGAAAGGTGGGGACAGCAGTCACGAGGGCACTGCCACCTCCCTGCATCACAATCCTTCTTTCCATGTCGTTTTTCAGCTGAAAACCAGCACTGCTGGCAGGTTTCAGTGCCCAGGAGATGGGATCTGTCCCCAGCTCTCCAGGCCACTCTAAATCCACCACAGCCTGTTTTGTTTGGGCAGAAACTCAGCTGGCAGCTCTGCCCAGGACAGGCAAAGCCTCTCCTCTCCAATGCACCAGGGAAACAGCTCCAACTACTAATTTTTTCTTTTGTTTTTTTTCCTCTCCAACTGCCCACATTGCTCTGGGTTGTCCCACCAGCCCAGCTGCCCAGAGCCATCCCTCAGAGCTGGCTGTGCTCCCCACAGGGATCATCATTTACTGCCCTGTTGCTGGGACACAGGCACACAGCAGCACCAGGGCAGGAGCAGCTCTGCAGGATTCTCCTCTGTGGGGAGGACACCTGCAGGACACAGAGCTTGCAAAAGGCTTCTGCCCCCAGCTAAGGGTGGGTTTAGGGGGTGGCTCTTCCTGAGCACCCCTGGGCTCCCATCTCTGGGCCAAGGCAGTGCAAACTGAAGATCAGGGAATCCCACAATAGTTTGGGGTGGAAGGGACATTAAAGATCATCAAATTCCAACCCCCTGCACTGGCAGGAGCACCTTCCCTTGTCCCAGGTGGCTCCAAGTCCAGTCCAACCTGGCCTGGGACACTGCCAGGGATCCAGGGGCAGCCACAGCTGCTCTGAGCATCTGTGCCAGGGCCTCCCCACCCTCACAGGGAGGGATTCCAGATACCTGATCTAGACCTGCCCAGAGTGGTGCAGAGACCAAATCCCACAGGCAGCCCCACAGCCTGTCAGGCAGGCTGAGATTACAGACATCAGCCTGGTTCTAAAATATCTTGAATACCTTTAATGGACTTGAAGTCATTCCTTTTGTGAATGGGAGGTGACAGGGAGACTTTGCTGCTATTTCTGAGCCTCTTTACCAAGCCACCCTCCTATTTCAGGTAGGATGGCACAGAAAAGCCTTCTAGGATGAGAGCAAAGAGCCTTAAAAGATAAGAAATGAGCTTTGGAACAGTAGTCCTTCATAGGTTCACCTGTGCTCTGCTTTACAGGAACTGTTTAAATCCAAGGAATAATCACGGAGAAAGATGGTTGAAAAATAAAATTGAGGGTGTGTTGGATTTGGGTTTTTTTTTGTTGTTCTTGTATGGTTTTTGTCCTTTTTTATTTAAATAAGAAAAGAAACTGAAGAGTTTTATTTGTTATATTCCATATTATGAATTTCATTCAAAGCAACCCCTTGCTCATAGAAGTGGTGCAATAAACCCTCCTGGTTTAATCTGCCTGCTCGGGAAGGGAAATAATCAGATCCTGCCTTTTGCATAGGCAGAGTTTTAATTACCTCTGCAGCTCTCCTGGTCCCATCTGAGCAGCTTTTCAAAAGCAATCTATTAGCAAACAATAACCCTGCAGCTCCCTGCCTGCTGCTCAGCAGATGCTATCGCTGCCTTCCCCGCTCGGCCCCCGCCTGGAGCAGCTCCCAGCCCCAAACCCTGCTCCTGACAGGGGGAGAGGGGCTGGGAGCAGGATGGGGCAGCAGGACAGACACGGCCCCGAGGCCCACGCGGATCACTTGGTGCAGAAGATGAATTCCCACGGGAGGAGGATGCCGTGGGCAGCTCCAGGATGGCCAATCCCGCTAGCTGAGCACTGGGATAACGAAGCCATGACTCCTTGTCCTCCACTGCTGGGGATAAGGCTCCTATTTGGGTGCCAGACCCTCTCCCCATGTAGAGAAGGGCCAGGAGGGTTTTAGCCCTGCCCAGGAAAGGTCACTGGAGCCCTGGCCTGGGTGTGAGACCCTGAGTGGCCAGACCTGCAAACAACAACCACCTGAGGTGCCCAAGCACTGCCCGGCTGCCAGTGAAAAGTCAGAACAGCCTGGAAGGGCGAGTCCTGCCCCTCACGGAGGAAAAGGGACACCTGTGCAACCTCACAGGTCTTCCTGAGCCTCCATTTCTTCAGGCTGAACAACCCCAGTTCCCCCAGCTGCTCCTCACTTTTGGACTCTCCCTGTAACATTTCCTTCTGCTGAGCTGCTGCTCTGGATTCAAACCCAGCTTTTTCCCCCAGCACAGAGGAAACCTTTCAATCATCAGCCTTTCCCGGTGGCTGCACACCTGCCCCAGAGCTGTTGCTGTCACATGCATCACTTCAGCTGCAGAGTGTAAAGACCCTCAAATGAAGTTCCCTCACTGCACCATTAACCTGCTTATGGAGCTGCTGTGCCCAACCAAGCTCCAGTGAAGCTTTCCCAGGCCGCGTTTCCTGAGCTCCAAACACCTGGATTCCTCCTGCAAACCAGCTCAGACACCACCAGGAATAAATATTCACCACACCACACACCTTTCCCGACTCCCATCTTTCTTACCTGGAAATCAAAAGCCCAGGAACGGCCTCCAGATCTCCCAGCAGAGCCTGGATCCTCATCTCCTGCACCACCAGCTGCCTCTGCCTCTGTCCCAGGGCATTCTGGAGCCCAGCAGGGCTTTGTTTGGGCTCGGTTTGAGGAATAACAAGGCACGGGTGGAGCAGGATGGCTCCTGGCCCTGGCTGGGCTGCTCCCAGTGCTCCTGGCCCGGGGAAGGAGGGGATGCAGAGCTCCATCATTCCCAGCTCTGCAGCAGGAACAGCCAATGGGGCTGGAGGAGCCAGGACTGCTTGGCTGCCTCCCTGGACATGGAAATGCTCAAAATGTTGTGCAAAACTCGGGCTGCGCCCTGGGGGGTGGTGGTGATCCCTGGATTGTCCCTTGCCTGGGAATGCTGGGAGAAGCAGGAGATACTGGGGTGTGTGGTTGCTTCATCTCTGCAGAAAAACCAGACCTAGGAGGTTCTTTTTGATGAAAAGAAAAAGAACATTCCCCCATGACAGTGACTTTAACACCTCTCACCTCCAGGATCCAACACTCCCCGCTCAAATGAGCAAACAGCCAACAAATCCCTGTCTTTCAGCACCTCTGCAATGGCCCTGTGCTCCTATCAGTGATTAAATGTGGGAGGCCAGGCTGGACTGAGGGCTCTTCTTTTGGAATTGCAGAACTGAGGGATCAAACCAGAAAACAAAGCACGGAAACAAAAGGCAAGGAACAGCTGGATCCATCCCAAGCAGGAGCTGTGGGGATGCAGGACCCCATCCCGAGGGGCTGTGGGGAGCTGGTGACAGGTGACAGGCTCAGGGACGTGTTGGCTGTCACCCACAGGCAGTCTGTGGGGTGCCTGCCACGCTGCTGCTGCTCAGGCTGGCATTTCTGAGCTCCTCCTGGTTTCCACGGCCCTCGCCTGCACAAAGCCCTCCCTGGATGCACGGACAGAGCCAGCAGCACGTGGAGGTGCCTGAACAGCAGCATTCTGCCCACGGCTTCGCTCCTGCTCCCTTTGCTCCCAGAGCCAAACCCTGAGCCGAGCCAAAGGCACTGAAAGCCTTTGCTGGATTCCCAGCTCAGGAAAAGCTGCAGCCTCTCTCGGGCAGGTCTGCGGCCCTGGAGGGGCAGAGCCAGGACTGAGGAGCATGGAAGGAGAGAGGAGGCCTGGGCAGGTGTTAATGAGAAAGTGATTTGTCTCTCCAGGATGTCCTTGTGCTTCCCAGGAAAGTCACTGAGCAGAAATTCTGAATATTTAATACAGCTTCTTAATTAAGAAAAGGGTAAAAAACCTGAGGGATGCCTTCCCCTCCTGCAAGGTCAGGGGCAGAGCTTTAAATACAGGATAATCAGTCGTTAGGAAGAGGGAGGCAGCTGGTGGAGAGGGGTGGACCAGAGAAAGCCCCTTCTGCCTGCCCTGCTGCTGTCACATAACCTTTGTCCTATGGACTGAAAGTTTGCAGGACATTGTAGATGTTTTCCCCCTGTCCTGCCCTGTGAAAGCTGAATATCTGAAATAAGGCTCAAATAATGAAGACTCTGACCAAGTAACTAAAAAAAAAAAGCCCTGTCTGGTTTCACAGAAACATTTCAGTTTGGTAATTTTCAAAGGTTTCACTTCCATTTCAGTCTTTCTTTTTGTCCTGTAGCTGAACTTCTATTTCAAAGCAAGGAGCAAATTCGAAGCAAAATAAAATACTTCCATTTCTGGGAGTCACGGTGACCTGTGGATGATTCTGAAAACTTTTCTCCATTTTCCCCCAGTGTAAAATCTACTGAAATTGGTCCTTTCCTATGAAATATTCTGGCTTTGATGAATCAACACGTTATGATGAGAATTTTTTTGGCAAATGACTCCCAGGCACACTCACTTCTCCATTAACGCCGCGCGCGGCACAGGGCGCGGTCTGGGACTGGCTCGGATTTCGGGGAGGCGGCTGCTTTCCCCGTTCCTGCCGGTTTTCCCGTGCCCCCTCCTCGTGCCCCGGAGGAGGGGGCGAGGCAGGGAATGGGAGCTGCCGGCTCCATCCCTGGCCGCGGGCTCCCGTCCCTGCTGAGCGCTGCGTTCCGAGCGGCATCGCTGCCTCGGCTGGCAGGTGGCACTTCCCACGCGGCCAGACGCTCCTGCAGGACCGCATCCACTTTGTTTTCTCCCTCCCCCCTCTTCCCACGTCTGCTGCAAATTCCTCGGGCCAAAAATACTGCAGGCGCAGGAAATGAGGCTGCAGAGCCCGCGGGCGCGGCGCGGCGCGGTGCCCCCATCAACAGCCTGTGCCTGCGCCCCGGGCCCGCCTGAGCAATCAGGAGTGCGGGGAAAGGGGCCAAAACCCCTCCCTTGGATCCATCTGCGTAAGGAGCTGTCGAAAGTGAACGTGGGGTACACTGAGGGAATCAGGAGGGCCTTGGAGGGAGCCTTCGGCCAAGGGATGGAGAGACAGGGCACAGGGGATGAATGCCCACTGCCAGGGTGCTCTTCCAGCGCTGCTCCCACGCCCGAGACGCAGCCGGCGAGTGCCAGCGCCGGGCGAGGCGGTACCGGCTGCTCCAGCAGCTCCTCCTGGAAGGGGACTTTCCTTGCCCAGAGCTGCTCCTGCCAGCCTGGCAGAGCCGTGCGCCAGGCTGTGCTGCCTCTCCATGTCGTTCATGGACTCAGCAAAGTCATTTCCCCCGAGATTTGGATCCGAGTGCCCGGTGCTGAGCAAACAGGAGGAGACTCCTTAAGTCCTGAATTACATTTCCTTTCTCCTCCTCAATTCCAGCCCAGACAAGAGGTGATAATACCGAATCTTTCAAATATTTGATATACAAAGAGAAGAGCTTGTTAAAACGAGACCAATTAATGCATTTTTAATCCACATTTAAACACATGCAAAGATCCTGAATACTAATGGCATCATTTGAATTCCGGGTGGGGAGGTCTGGAGCACGAGCCTGCATATCTTTCCATCTTTCCATCATTCTTCCCATCCTTCCACCTTCCACCTTTCCATCCTTCTACCCTTCCACCTTTCCATCCTTCCACCTTTCCATCTCTCCATGTTTCCATCCCTGCTTTGCTGCCTCACCTGGATGAGGCAAGGTCGGCCCAGCACTGCTGCTTTAACAAAAAGCTGCACTGAGGCTCCCTCCAGGTTTTTGAACCACCTGGTGATGTTCTCCCAGCTGCTGCTCGGGTTGTTTGGGGTTTTTTTCCCCTCCTTATTCTTCTGCCTTTTATTCCTGAACTCAAGGACATCTTGAATCCTCTGGCTGTGCCCACTGCTGGAGAAAACAACCACACAAAGGTGTTTGAATCATGGAATCCTGGAAAGGATGGGACTGTGAGGGACCTTAAAGCTCATCTCACCCCACCCCTGCCACGGCAGGGACACCTCCCACTGTCCCAGGCTGCTCCAGCCCCANCTCCTTATTCTTCTGCCTTTTATTCCTGAACTCAAGGACATCTTGAATCCTCTGGCTGTGCCCACTGCTGGAGAAAACAACCACACAAAGGTGTTTGAATCATGGAATCCTGGAAAGGATGGGACTGTGAGGGACCTTAAAGCTCATCTCACCCCACCCCTGCCACGGCAGGGACACCTCCCACTGTCCCAGGCTGCTCCAGCCCCAGTGTCCAGCCTGGCCTTGGGCACTGCCAGGGATCCAGGGGCAGCCCCAGCTGCTCTGGGAATTCCATCCCAGCCCCTGCCCACCCTGCCAGGGAACAATTCCTGCCCAAGATCCCATCCATGGCTGCCCTCTGGCAGTGGGAGCCACCAGGAATCCTCACGTGGAGAGACCATGGCCATGTGAGGTTCTTACAGAAGTTTTGCATCAGCAGTGCTTTGATTGCTTGTGCAAGTCTGAGTCAAAACCTGAATTAAGAAATAGTCTGTGCCTTTAAACCTGAGCTTCCCCGCGATGAGCAGAGGCCTCCCAGCAGGGCTGTCCATCCTGGGCTGAAGTTTGCTCATCAGGAGCTTCTGCAGCATCCAGCCCTGCGCTGGATCTGCTCAGAGGACAGGGCTGGCAATCAGCATAAAGCCAAGGTGCCCTGGGATTTTCATCTTCATGGTTTTCCCTGAGCCACATGAACACTCTCCAGATAATCTCTGCTTCCTAGGAGGAAGAGGAAAAATAAAAACCGCTCCAAATGCACAAGCTCAGAACCCGTTCCCATCCCTGGTGCGAGTGCTGCCGTGTCTGGGTCATTCCTGTGCTGGGCCAGGTTTCTGCTGGTTTCAGCAGGGGTTTGGGGCTGTCAGAGCCACCTCCTGCTGGGCTGGGGCTTGGCCAGGTGTGGGGGCTGCTAGCCCTCCCTTATCCCCGCCAGGATCTCCGTGCTCTGATTACAGTTCCTGAGGACGGAGCCGCTTCTCCCCGGCAGCTTCGGGAAATCTCAGCCTGGATGGGATTTAAGTCACCCAGGTTTGGTACCTTTGCAGAGATTGATTTTCAGCTGCAGGCTGGAATATTTCCAGGCAAACTTGATGTAAAATTCACTCCAAATCCCACACGGGAATCCAGGCTCATATAAAATGCTGCAAACTTTTTGCTGCCTCTGAAGCTGGAGACATTGTTTCCTTTCCAAACCAAGAAACAGCTGGGGTTTGCATTTCCTCCCCATTTTATCTGTTTACAAACCCTGTTTTGTCCCACCATCCCAGCCCCCCAGACAGCCCTTGTGAGACTGGAGGGTCTGTAAAACGCGTCCTGCAGGTGGGATTTGCAGCACAAACTCACGGATTTCAACTTTTCTGGGAATAGCAGAGATTTCAGGGCTGCTTTTCTGAGTCAAAGGTTCACAGGGATGTGGTTTGCAGGGAACAGCGTGAGATGGAGGTTGTGCACAGATTGGATCAGACCTGCTGCAGCCTGGAGACCCCTGAGGACACCACCCATCCCCTGGGAATATTCACCTGTCTTCCAAAAATGCTAAAAAATTCACCAATGGGAAAAGTGGGCGAAGGCGAGTGAAGATTTTTTATTTGTTTGGGTTTTTTATTAAACGTGACAGACTGCAGTGGAAGTAGAAAGCATTTTCCAGCCTGGGTGTTAATCCTGAGTGTGCTGGGAAGTGGAGAAGACACTCAGGGCCTCAGAAAATGAGGAATGTCTCGGAATGGGTGTAATTCCCACAGGTGTCCCACGGGAGATGGAATCGTAGTAACAAACACTCCTTTACTTTGAAACCCCATCAATAATAGGAGATGGGCACCTGAACTCCTGGACTCATCTCATATGCACTGCAAAATGGAATGAATCTTAAGACAAAAAATCCCAAAAATACAAATGTGTGTGAGCGGGTAGGGAAGCACAAAGTAGGAAGCAAGGGAATAAATTACCTGGGTTCCCGTAGAGCACCTGGAGGGTATTGGCCATTTTCAGCACCTTGTCCCACCCATCACAGAAACGGGGATTTGTTATTTGTTACCCCTGTGCCAAGGATGGCAATGCTGAGGCAGGAGCCAGGCTGATCAGCAGGATCTGTGCTGGGATTGGGGGATGGGGGTCCCAAAGCTGCAAATCCCTGCTCCAGCTCCCACACGCTGCCTTCCCTCCTGGCATCACCTCAGCTGAAGAGACCCCTGCAGGACTCCTCTCCTGGGAGGTTTCTGGGGCTGATGACAGGTGGCCAAGGGGGGACAGAGCCATGGATTCCTGTCCTGTCCCAGGAGGCAGAGCCTGGATCCTCCACCCCTGGGTCCCACCTCCCTCTGGCTCTGATTTACACCATTCCCTACATCCCAGGGATTTCTCTGGGGACTTTTATTTTCCAGAGAGCCTTTGGAGCACAAATTCAAATCAGTCATCAACTTCCCACTGAATTCCAACCAGCTCTTTTCCCATTTTAAATGATTTTTAAATGCATGTGATGCACTCCATCTTCCAGCTGAAATAACTTCTGTATTATCCTGTGAGCTTGAATTCCTCTCACCCCTTGCTCCCTGCTCACTTCAGAAAATTCAGTGGGAATTTATTTGAGGAGAGGTGGTGGGTCACAAATGGAGTAAAACGCTGACAGCAGGAGTTCCCATCCTCTGCTCAGGGAAAGGCAGGGAGCCAGGTTTTGGGAGCTCAGGGACAGCCATCATTAGGATGCTTGAAACCACCTCAACAGAGGGGTGTTTTTCCTTCCTTTCCCATGGGAAGAGATTTTCTTTTGATTAAATGATATTTGGACAAAATGTGTCTCCCCTCGCCTTGCTGGAAAAACTCAGATGTCTGAGAAACAAAGCCCTGAGCAGCCGCAGGCAGAGCCTGCCCGAGGCACGGCCGGGGAAAAGCCCTGGGCTGGGTTTGGGGAGTCAGAGGGGCTGCGGAAGGGCGGAGGCGCCCGGGGCCGGGCGGGAACCGCCGGTGCAACCGCTCCGCTTGGGGCTGAGGAGAGGAGCAGCCTCTGCGGATGGAGGAGGTGCAGGCCGGGACTGCAGGTCTGCTCCTGCTGGAGCTCCCTTCCTCCAGAAAATGCATTGGCAGGATGAGC
>VZSE01008427.1:0-18926 GCA_013398275.1 Promerops cafer
ATAATTTTAGTAAGGAGGTAACAAGAACCTGAATTTTTATTGGAAGGTTTTCAGGGGCAGTTATGGAAAGGTATTTGGAAAACTTTTATTTTTTAGGGGTGAGCATATTTTTATAGATTTTAGGAAATTAGGATAATTGATGAATTATATTAAAAGTCCTAATTCGGAGGAGGACCAGTGCTGAAGTAATTTTTTTTTTAATTGAGTTTTTAAGTCTTTTTTTTCATATTAGTTGTATTTTGTCTGTGAAAATATATTTTGAAATGTTGTTCTCAACTCTGGTAGTTTGGAAGAATTAAGATAGTATTGGGGTCTTGTATTTTCTGCGGTTTGGGGTTTTGGAATTGGTCTTGGTTTTTTGCTTAGGGAAAGGCCATGGAAAATTACAGGCAGAATCAGCCACTTATACAAAAAGCTGCAGAGCTACGAATATATATGAACAGAGAATACAGAGAACACAGAGCAGAAAAAAAGGCAAAAAACCCAAACGGCCCCAATTCCTTACCCAGGCGTGTCTGTGTCGGGATTAACGGGAAAACCTCGGGGCTGCGCCGGTGCTGGGATGGATTTTAGGGAGGGAGGTGCTGAGGGATGGAGGATTCCTGCAAGGTTTGGGATCCTGGGGAGTTTGGGATCCGGGAGAGTTTGGGATCCGGGAGAGTTTGGGATCCGGGAGAGTTGGGATCCTGGACAGTTTGGGATCCGGGAGAGTTTAGGATCCTGGGGAGTTGGGATCTGGGAGAGTTTGGGATCCTGGGGAGTTTGGGATCCGGGAGAGTTTGGGATCCGGGAGAGTTTGGGATCCTGGGGAGTTTAGGATCCTGGGGAGTTTGGGATCCGGGAGAGTTTGGGATCCTGGGGAGTTTGTGTCATCCCTGGGCAGTCCTTGACCATCCCCGTGCTTGGGGGAAAGGCTTCGAGGAAAAGGAAGAACAGAACCATCCCCTGGGACACCCTTGCCTCAAAGCCTGGGGTTTTGGCAGCGGAGGGGGTCCCTTGCCAAGCCTGGTGCCCCAAAACAGAGCTTTCATCACGCTGGCGTCGCTGGCACGTCCAGGTTCTCAACCTCCTGCCTTCCTCCAGCAGCTCAGCGAGACAGAAGTTCCTGGGTGGGAATTTCTGGGATGATCCCTTCCCTCATCTGGGAAGCAGAGCCAGGCCAGGAGGATCCCTCAGATCCCACGGAGGATCCCTCAGATCCCACGGAGGATCCCTCAGATCCCACGAAGGATCCCACAGATCCCACAGAGGACCCCTCAGATCCCACAGAGGATCCCACAGATCCCACAGAGGATCCCACAGATCCCATGAAGGATCCCACAGATCCCACACCTCACCTGCCTGGGGCCCTGAGATCATCGGGATGAGGACGGGTTCGGGGTGAAAGGTGGTGCAGGATTTCCCTTTCTAGGTGAGAGGGATCCAAAAACAATTACAGCTCACGGCTCCTGCCGTGCCTGGAAACCCTCTGGCCCCTCAGATGTTGGCTCCTCCTCGCCTCCCTCCCCGTGGCTGCTTTTCCCTCCCATCCGAGGGGGAATGTCCCCACATGTGCACGGCGCCCTGCAAGGATGGCTGCAGGACTGGTTTAAGGTTAAATCCCAGCTTAGCGCAATCCTTGGCAGGGCAGGAGCCCGCCAGGGTTTGCTCCCTCCCTCCCAGCCACGTGACGCTCGCAGGGCTTTAAATAAATCAGATTTCAAACCCTCCAGCCCAGGGGTTTTTGTGCCAAACTGTGGCACTGCTGCTCCAGAGCCCTGCCCCGCGGGAAGCGCAGGCCGTGGCTGGGACTGGGGGTGACTGCAGCGGGGACAGGAGCTCAGGAGCACCTTCCCCTCTCGTTCAGTCCCTGCTCTGCAGGAAAATCTGTCCCAGGGTGGTTTGGGGCTGCTTTAGGGGCAGTGGCAGCTCCGAGGAGCTGCTGGAGCAGAGCTGGGGCCTGCTGGGAGAGGAGGGAGCGTTAATCCCACGTGAAGTCTCTCCCACCACCATGACGTGGAAATCCAGGTGTCTCCGGGCTGTGGAGCAAAACAGGCAGCGATTTCAGGTTTTTTCCCAGCCCTTTTGTCGGGGCAGAGCAAGGCAGAACATTTCCAGTCTCCTCGAAAATCCATGGCAAAGAGCCGAGCTCTTAATTGCTCCGAGCGCTCGCGGTGCTGCTGCTCCACAGAAACCTGGGGTTTTGTTTAGATTCCAACTGGTTTGTGTTATTTTTTTTCTGGGAAATTGAATCCTGTCAAGAGCCTTTGAGGCCAGGATCCCTCTGGTAAGGCTTTTCCCAAGGATCTGCCTTCCCGTTCTTCTCTCCACCATTGTGTGCTTTGAGGTCTTTGTCCCCCTCCTTTTCCCTGGGCCAGAGGTGGCTGCGTTTCCCGAATTCCCCGGGGCTATCGGGTGTCCAGGATGTCGTTCCTGGTTCTTTAAATCTCTTTTTGGAAAGGGGAGCCGGGCAGCGGGGCTGGGATCGCTGTGCCCAGCTGTCCCTGCCGAGCTCTGTCACACCCCCAGGGCAAGCCCAGCTCCTGGGGCCGCTCCCACCCTGCAGCTCAAGGGATTCCTTTCCCAAATATCCTCATTTTGCACCCAAACTTCATTTCGGCCTCGCTCTCCTGTACCAGGCTTTGGGTCTCAGGAGGAAAATTCTGGTGTTTTCCGTTCGAAAGAGAGTGGAAAACCTCTCCTGAGCACTGCAGGGAAAGTGAATCCTGGTTTTCCATGAGTTCTTATCTTGCAGACGAGCCTGCAGCTCTGGGAGCTCTGTGTGGGCTGGGGAAGGAAGGAAAGAAAGTCTAATTTAAAAAGGAGGAAAAAAAAAAAGGAAAAGGAGGAAAGAAAACAACTTTAATAAGGCAGCAGACCCGACATACCCCGAGTGTGAGGTGTGGGTGACAGCCTTGCACAGGTTCATCCACTGGGAATATTCCTGGGGCAGGCTCGGTGGGATTTGGGCTCTCATTCCCAGGAATCTTCTCCCAAAATGTGAATTTTCCTCCCCATCCAGCCAGGAGGAAAGGGCAGGTGCTGACAGCCTCAGCCCCAGGTTAAATGGAGAGATAGAATAAAGAGAGGAGATACAATAAGAGATAAATGAAGATAAATCAGATAAATTAAGAGGCTTTGTGTTGCCTCTGGAAGCTTGGCACCTTCTTCCCTGTCTCACTGCCGGGGGGCAGGGCTGGGTTTGTCCCTCTGGGAGTGGCTGTCATCCAGCAGCACCCAGGAACAGCTCCCCGGATGTGTTTGGGTGCTCCAGACCCTCTGTGGGTGACTGCCAGCACAGGACATCTCCAGGGGCTGGTGAGGAGCGGGCAGGCTGGAGCCAATTTCCCTCGGATTGTGGTCGTTAATTGTCACCCAGCAATCAGCTGAGTGTCACAAAAGCAGGGCCCGGGCTGGTTTCTGCTGTTCCTCCTGAGGAATTGTGTTGATATTCCAGCGGCTCCTCAGAGCTTCAAGGCACGCAGGGTGTGTCATGGAAGGGTGGCAGGGGCAAGTCGTGGAAAAGGGCAGGGAAAAGCGGAATATTGGGCACTTCCAGGAGCATCGCTGAGCTGGGAGGTGCAATCCCAGCACGGCTCTTTGCTCCCTGTCCTGGTTTAGGGCAAATTTGGGAGAAAACCTCCAAAAGGGGTTCCTCCAGAAAGCAGACTCAAGCGGCCCCTCCCCCAGCTGGTTGGGGAAAAGATTTCCCTGGAGAGAAGTGGGGAAAAAAAATCCTGTTTATTTAACAGGCAAGCATTCACCAGCACAAAACCCGAACAATATTAAACAAAAAAACCTCTGGCACAGCCGGGTCCCAGCCCGGGTCCCCGGGGGCTGTCACAGCCCTGTGGCAGCGCTGCTGACACAGTGCCCCGAGCCCCCAGGTGACTTTAAATTCAGTCCCAATGACTCAGAGAGTCGGGAAGGGCGCTCCGAGCCCGAGGGGAACAGTCCTGCTCAGAGTTTCGCTGAGATTTCCCAGGGCCGGCCCTTCCGGAGCGAACCAGCAGTGCTGATCCCGAATCCCCGAGTCCAGGGATCCCCAGAACCCTCAGAACCCTCAGAACCCAGGCTGCTCCTGCCCTGGGGATGCTGAACGTGCCAGGGAAGCGCTGCCACGGCCCCGGCAGGGCAGGGACAATGCGAGCCCTGAGCTCCCCCAGCGCTGGGCTGGCCAAGCTGGCCAGCAGTGGCCCCGTTGTCGTTGCAGCTGAACACTGGACGCTTCTCCCAGGTTAGGGAATAAGTGCCCAGTGTTCTGAGCTGCTGGAATAAAGGCTGGCATTGGGATGCCTCGCTCAGAGCTGCCCTGAGCTCACCAGGAGCCGAGAAAGGCGAAATATCCCGGGGCAGAACAAAGGTCCTTTGTGTGCTGCCGTTACTGGGCTGGTTGTCAGCTCCAAACCGGAGTGGGAATGTGCATCCAGCGCAGGGCTTCCCCTCCCAGCCCATCCCTGCACCAGCACAGGTTGGAATCCCATCCCTGGAAGTGTCCAAGGGCAGCTTGGAGCAGCCTGGGGTGGTGGGAGGTGTCCCTGCCCGTGGAACTGCGATGAGCTTTAAGGTCTCTCCCAACCCAGTCCGTTCTGTGGGTCTGTGAATGAACCGGCAGGAAGTTTTCCGTGGATCCGCCTTTCCCAGGCTGTCCCCGCGTCCTCCTGGCTCTCAGAACGTGCCTTTGCCGGGGTCATTGTCTCTTAGGGACAAATTCCCGGCTGGAATTCTACAGAGGAGGGGTGGGAACGCTGCCGTGCCGGGTGCTGGACTCCCCCAGCCGCGGGTCTCATCCCAAGGGAATTCAAATTCACTGAGAGGAGGGGGGAGGATGGGCATCCATCATTCCTGATTTATCCCTGTGGCATTCCAAGAGAGCCCAAGCCGGAGTGGGGGCCAGCCTCAGGCATTTCCTGGGAGACCATTTGTCCTCCCAAGCTCCAAAACTGCGATTAAATCCTCTCCCAACTCCTCCCAACACGCGGAGGTGTCCTGGCCGCCGCAATCCCCCTTCTGCATCTGCTGTAACCGTGGAAGGCAGCAGCGCAGGAGGGCAAGGAACGGCAGCGTGAGGGTGGATTGAGCCCCTGGGGATTCCAGGCCCCCTCCCCAACCATCCCCAGCATGACGGGGATGAACTGGGATCGATGGCGCTCCCTTCCCCGCGGGGTTTTGGCCTCCCGGCAGCGAGTGAGGGAATCTCAGAGCCGCAAGGGCAGCGCTGAGGGCGGGAGCGGGGAGAGGCGGCCCCGCTGTGTCCCCTCCTCACTCCGCTTTTGGGGAGGGGGATCCCTGCTCTGGGAATTCTTCCTGGGAAGACTCTGCAGGTCCTCACTGCAGGATTGATCCACGGGGCTGTGCTGCATCCTCCTGGGGAGGGTTTGTTACCCAGGGAGGATTTATCCCGACACGGAGGATTTATCCCGACACAGAGATGTTCATTTGGTGGTCAGGGCTGGTCCCTGGGAGAATTCCCAGCTGCCACAGAAAATTCAGCCTCTCCCCCGCGGGGGTTTTGACCAATTTCCCTCCGAGTCTCCAGAGCCGCCCGGAATCGCTCCCCATCCCCTTCCACACATCTCGGAGGAGCTCGGAGAGGTCCTGCGCAGGGAATCCGGAGCGGAGGAGGAATCTGGGGGTGCTGAGCTCCTGTTTGCCGGAATCTCCCCCATCTCAGGCAGCTTTTCCCTGCTCCTCCTCCGTGCTGGAGCTCGGGAGAAGCTCAGAGGGACCCGCCTGGCCCCGGGGCTGTGCTGGGGAGCTGCCCCTGGCTGTGTCCGGGCCTCGCCGTGTGAGGAGGGGCACGTATTCCAGCGGTGCTGGTTTGGCCCCGTAGCCACACGCAGCGTTGCAGGACTGCCGTGTTTGCTGAGCAAATAAAAGCTCCACGAGGAGCAGAATTCCCCATTTCTCCGGGCCTCGCAGGAGTGAATCGATGCCACCTAATAGCCAGGAGCACGAAGTGCTGAATAGGGCTGTTCAGTTTGCCTTGTAAACACAACTGGTAATCTCTCCGGGGATTAAAAGCAAACAACAAAAAAAAAAGGTTTAAAAGAAGCAAACTTTTCCTTCCGAGCCTTCCTCTCTTTTGGCTGGGAAATGGGGGCAGGAGTCTGTTAAAATGGTAAGGAAAAAACCAGAATTTATCATTTTTGAGGGGCAATAATTAGCGCTGGAAAGCTTTGCTTCCAAACCCCTCTGAAGGAGGGAGGGGACACTTCCACACTCTGGTGATGCCGAAAATACCTGGCTCAGGAATTCCAGAGCAGGGAAGCTGTAGAAACGCAGGAGAGATCCATTCCCAGCGGGAACGCCTGCGGGAACACTTCACCGAGGAGCTGCGGAGGTGATTTCCGGACACAGCCTTGCAGGCAGCGTTTAAAGGATCGTTAACTCCTCGTCTGGCCCCCGCGAGGAGCTTTCCTGCTGGGATTCAGCTCTGGGGCTCTTTGAAGTGTTTTAGCCGGGTATTTACTCTCCACCTCTGTTCCAGTAAATGCAGATCACTCGCCCCGCTGGCTTTAATCCCGAGCCTGGGCCGGGCTCCAAGCCGGGTGATTTCATTTTTGCCCCTCGATGCCTGAATTCCTCACTGCCGTGTGAAACCTTCCCTTCGTGTCCCGCCGTGTTCCTGCCTGCTGCTCATTGCCCGGCTCGCTCTCCGTCCCCGGCAGCATCCAGGGCTCGCTGCCATCCCTGCCAGGCTCTAAAACCCAAAGCGATGTCAGCGCTTTGCTTAACGGAGTGTCACTTTCTCTCGGAAAGACAATAAATGCCACCGCTCCCTTTAGGACTTTGAGGGGGGGAAAAAACCCCACGAAAATGAAACAAAACAAGAGGCGGTGGCTAGGAATTCTTCCTTTGAAATCCGTGCCGGGGGGCAGCAGCTGTAAAAAGGGATTTCTCTCTCCCACCAGGAATGCGGCTGGAGGGTGGGCGAAGCTCCTGCAGCCGCGGGGTGCTGTGGGGCACCCCACATTAGCCGGCCCGACCCTGCATTGGCCCTGGAAGCCCACATTTCCTGCCCAGCCTGACCCCACGTTCCCTCTGGCTTCGCTTCCAGGAGCGCAGCAAATCCCAGCCTTGGGATCCTGTACCCACATGGGACAGGGCGAATTCCTGTCGGGGAAGGACAATTCCTCTCGGGGAGGAGCCGAGGGCTGAGGACAAGGACAGCCCCGTAAATCCCAGCTTTAATGTGAACTCCCATCAGCAGATCCCCAGCAGGTCGGGTGTCGCTGGAGAAATGAGCCCAGGGATGCTGCTCCACGAGCAGGGAGCAGCTCGGGCGTGGCAGGAGAGGCTGCAGCCATCCCGGGGCTATTTTTACCCCGTCCCAGTTCCTCTCCTCTCCCAGGAGGTTTATATTTAGCAGCCTGGAGCTGCTGGCATTCCTGTAGGAAGCAAGAGGGGGAAGGATTTGGATTTGTGGAGGAGTTTTGTGTCAGTGAGAAGCTGATTCCCTGTAAACCATCCACAGCGTTTTGGGGAGGGGAAGGGAGATGGAGAGACCACTTCTCCTCATTTGCCTCGTTCACCTGAGCGTCCTTCCTGTTCCCTGCACCTTTCCCGACCCAGATTTGATCCTGGTCAGAGGATCAAAGGAGGTTATGGACCGGTTTGGTGGGGGATTGTCAAAGCAGGAATTGCTCAGCCAGGCACCTTCCCGTGGTCCCAATATCCTGCTCGATGTCCTGATTATCCCATTCCAGCCCCTGCCAGGCTGGGGCTTCGTCCCCAGTGCAGGACCAGGGACTGGATTCACTTCTCTCACCCAGCCAGCATCGCTAAATCCCCTTTGGAACCCAGAGCACCCCCGGCGCCCCCTCTTCATTGTGCCCAAGCACGTTCCTGCAGTGCTGGGAAAACATTCCAACGCCTGAAGCTGGAGTGGAGGTGTCTAAAACCCTCCTGCCTCCCTTCCCACCCCCGGCAAACCCCCCCCAGCCCTGACTGCAGGCACGGCCGAGCCTTCAGCCTCAGGAATTGGCAGCGTGCAAGGTGGGAGCTGGGCGGGGGCGGCCGCTGCGTGGGAGTTCCCGGGATTCAGGTGAATCCCGGGGATTTTCAGGGGATCCACCCACGGCAGGGTGCCGTGCCTCACCGCAGAGCCGGGCAGGCGCCCAGGCCGAGGGCTTCCATTGCTGACGAGAATCCTGGAAGCTTTCAGATGCGGGCACGCCGGGCCCGGTGTCGCCGTTGTCCTGGCGACGGGGATGCGCCCGCATCAGTCTGGAACGCTGCCATCAGCCTTGGGTGGTGCTGATAAACCCGGGAGGGGGCTGGGGGGGCTCGGGGGACAGCCAGGAGGAAGGGGCCGAGCTGCTCCAGGGGTCCAGGAGAAGGTGCGGGATGTGTGGGAAAGAGCCGCTCCCCGTGGGGAAAAACATCCCTGGGAAGTTTTGGGGGCTGAAGGAGACTCAGAGGTGACCCCATCACTCTCTGCAGCTCCCTGGAAGGTGGCTGTGCTCAGGGGGGTTGGTCTCTGTCTCCAGGCAGCACTGACAGAACCAGAGGACACAGCCAAGGGAAATCCAGGCTGGGTATTGGAAAGAGTTTTGTACAGAAAGGGAGATAAAGCCCTGGGATGTTCTGCCCGGGGAGGTGCTGCAGTCACCATCCCTGGGTGTGGGTGACACAGACTGGATGTGGCACTTGGGGCCAGGGTTTGGTTGGGGTGTTGGGGCTGGGTTGGACTCGATGATCTTGGAGGTCTCTTCCAACCCAGAGATTCTGGGATTGTGGGATTCTGTTTGGTACCAAGGGGTGACTGCGCTCTTCAGATTGGGTTGGGGGGTGAGAGCAGCGTTCAAGTCCAGGGCTGTTCATGGAAAATCCCCTGGAGGGGAGGTTGGAGTGTCCAGAGGATGAGGGATGCAGGAGGAGCATCCCCACACCCCTGGGGTTGGGAGGAGGAGAGGGACAGACCCAAACCTCCTCAGGCCCGAGGCTGGAAGGGGCAGAGCTGTGGCTGGTTGGGGGTGGGACGCTGATGTCCCATCCCTGGAGGTGTCCAAGGCCAGGTGGGACGGGCCCTGGAGCAACCTGGGGTAGCACAAGGTGTCCCTGCTCATGGCAGGGGGTGGCATGAGATCATTCCCGAGGTCCCTCCAACCCAAACCGGTCTGGGATTCTGGGATTTCGTGTCTGTGAATCCAGGGAGTGCTGGATCCGTGCTGGGCAGGAGGAATTGCAGCGGGGCTGGAGCCCCAGCCCTGCCCAGGCAGTGCTTCCAGCCGGATCCCAACCCCGCCGGGCCTGGGAAGAGCCAAAGCAGGGGAGGCAAAGCCACGTCCAGGGCGAGCTCCCGTGGCTGCCCAGCCCCAGCCCCGTGGCCCTGCAGGGTTTTCTTCCTTTAAGGGTTTTACTGCTTTAATCAGATCTGCGGTTAAGGCGATTCTGACGCCCAGCAGGAGGAGTCACCGGGAGCCTGGGACCGAGCTGGGACCGAGCTGGGACCGAGCTGGGACCGAGCTGGGAGCTCGGAGCATCTCCCGGGGCTGGGACTCGGGGGGTCCCCCGGCCTGTGCTGCCCCCACTCAGAACTTTGCTGCTGGCTCAGGAAGTTTTGGTTGCAAGGGCAAAGCAGAGGCCAAACTGCCCGGGGAGAGGAGTCTCCTTTTGCAGTCAGAAGTGTGGGATTGAGACTCTTCCATCACTGTTCAGTCTTTTCCTTGATTTCCTTCTGTTTTCACCCTGCTTTTCCCCCCGTCCAGGCATTCCTGGAGTTTCCAAGGATGCCATAAGGCACAGCCTGTGATTGAGTGTGCACAGCCCTGCCCTGGCTCAACAAAAAATTCACCCTCCCTGCAGCTCTTGACCAGAGCCAGCTCCTAAAACCACGAGGAACCCAATTTCCCTGGCAAAAATGTGGCTCCTCTTCTGCTCTGAGCCAGATCACGGATGTCCCCAGGGACCCCTGTAGGGGGGGAAATTCGTGTGGGGACATTGCCAACCCCAAAGAGCAGCAGCTGTGGGGTGGAAGTTGGGGTCGGGATGCTGCCAACCCCAAAGAGCAGCAGCTGTGGGGTGGAAATTGGGGTTGGGATGCTGCCAACCCCAAAGAGCAGCAGCTGTGGGGTGGAAGTTGGGGTCGGGATGCTGCCAACCCCAAAGAGCAGCAGCTGTGGGGCTGGGGGCCCCCCCAGTGTTGCCCAGCCCTCTGAGCCTGCTGCCCCCTTCCCCGCAGGGCTCTGCCGTCGCTGGCAGCGCGAGGGAAGATGAACAAGATGAAGAACTTCAAGAGGAGATTTTCGCTCTCGGTGCCGCGCACGGAGACCATCGAGGAGTCCCTGACGGAGTTCACGGAGCAGTTCAACCAGCTCAACAACCAGAGGAACGAAGGTGAGGAGCCCCTGGGAGCCTGCAGCGGGGCTGGGGCTGCTCAGGACCACCTGGGCTGGGTGGAAGCCTCCCCAGCCCCCTCCAGCCGTTCTTGGGGTGTGTGGGAAGTGTCTGCCCCTTGCTCTGGGTTGCTCTCCCCACTGTCTGCCCGTGGGGGTGAATAACACCTCGGCATTAAAGCTGAAGAGAGATTTATCCCTGCACAGGAAAGCCAGAGGGCAGGGAAAGGGATTTGCACAAAATGGGGAGCTGTGGGTAAGGTGGAGAGTGGGGAAGTGTGGGATCTCCTCCTGCCTCCCCAAAAGAAGGGGGTGACCCCTCTGGGGGCTCCGGGCTGATGTTGCCAAAGCCAAAGGGGCCCTTCTCTGTCCCGGGCAGCACCCGGGGCTCGCTGGAGCAGCCTTTGCTCCTCCCTGCGAGTTGATTTTCAGGGAGATTGAGGGTTAAACCTAAACCAGGGCACATCCCCGGTGCGAACACAGCCCCCAGAGCAGGCTGGGGCAGGCTGGGGCAGGGCCGGGGGTGCTGGAGGCGCTGGGAGTGCTCGGGCAAGCCGGGCAGAGCCGGGCTGGGCTCGTCCCGGGGTAAATCCCGGCCACGCCGCGGTGCCTCCTGCCAGCCGTGCCACAGCCCGGCCCCTCCCGTGCCCCCAGCTCCCGATCGAGCTCTGTTTGCTCTCTCTGGAACGGGGGCCGGCTTCTGATGTCACCGCCTGGCACCGGCGCTGCCCGGGGGGAGGGCCCGGCCGTGCCAGCCCAGCTGCCCCGAGGATGCTGGAACCTCATTCAGCGCCTCCCTCCCTCCCTCCTCCCGCGGCTCCCCAGGCTCGTCCTATCTCTGCAGACACCCGAGCAGCGCCCCCGGGGCTCCTGCCCCACTCCCACACGCCCCTCAGTGAGGGCTGTAATTAGACCTGAGCCCTTAATTAGCCGCGCAGGAGCTGTGGGGAGAAAATGGGGCAAGGCTGAGGAAGTCCTGGGCGCTGCTCCTGCCTCGCTCTGCTCGTGGGGTCCGGGCTCGTCATCTCCTCCCTGCAAAGCCCAGAGGTGATTTCCTTCTTGTTCCGCTTTAATGAGACGTCAGTCACGGCTCTTCCTTCGCCCCTGGGTGGCAAAAAGGGCGAGTGGATCTGCCAGGCCCCGCTGGGCTTTTGGGCTTGATCCTGAGGTAGCCAGGAGAGAGCAGGAACGCAGTCTGAGCGTGCGGCCAGGACCGAGGAGGGTCCGTGACTTGAGCTGGCCTCTCACAGGGTTCGTGGTCAGGCTGGGAGCTGAGTTTGGATCTCTCCGAGGGCTTGGTGCCCGATTTCCAGGCGGGGAACCGAAGGGCACGGGGGGAAAGTGACTTTGCTCCGGCTGTGGGGAGCAGAGCTGCGCCTGCGCTGCTCCTCTGCCCCGTAAAACAGCTTTGCTGCAGGTTTTACCTCCTTCTCATGTCTCTGGGGCTGTCCCTGTGTCCCCACAGCATCCTGTCACTCCTGGTGACAGCCAGTGGCAGCTCAGGCGCCGTGACCGTTGCCCCGGGGGCAAATGCTGGTCACAGCAGGGACCAGCACCTCAGGGCTCCTCAGGGAATTGCCTGGGGTTTGTTTTCCCTCCAGCCTCAGAAATCCCCTGCTCCCAGCATTCCCAGGCCCCAAACCCCTCACTTTGGTGGCTGCGAGCTGCGCCCACCCTTGGGGAGCAGGAGGAGGCCAGGCCGCCTCAAAAATCACAAAACCAGGGAAAGGTTTGGGTTGGAAGGGACCCCAAAGCTCCTCCCCAGGCTGCTCCAGAGCTGCTCTGGCTCCTGGAAGGGGACAAGCAGGGGACAAACCTGCCCCATCTGTCGTGTCTGTGGTGAGAAATCCCCAGCTCCGTCCTCCCCATCCCGTCATCCTCATGACCTCACCCCCACAGATGCTGATAAAAGGAGGAAAAACAGCTTTTTTTTTTTTTTTTTTTTTTTTTTTTTTTTTTTTCCTTCCAGGCTGGAAAATCAAACAGCTTTCCAGCCTGGACACATCCTGTCACCAGCAATGTCACCTTGGTGGAGCCTGAGTGCATTTTTTCAGGGGGATCAGGGCTTGGTGGCCCCCGTTGGCTTTGATAAGAGCTGGGGGCATCCAGCAGCAGCCCCCAAGCACCCACAGCCTGCTCTGCCCTCCCAGGCCAGACGAAATTCAGTGTCTGGGCTGGAAAGGGATAAAACAGAGCCAGCCCTGACCTTGGGAGCACCAGGCCCTGAAGAAATGATGGTGAGGGGGAGGCAGGAGGATGAAAAACCCGAGCACACTCAGCGGAGTAATTAAAAGTTCTAAGTGAGGCAGGCACAGGAGGGTCCTGGCCCCTTTCCCCGGGAGATCAAAGCCTGTTTTGGCAGGGGTGGGGTTTAAATGTATTTCTAAAAAGGGCTGCCCGTGTCTGCCTTCGTTCGGTGAGGGAGCAGCCTGGTCCTTTCCCAGCTCCAGGGCTCCCGGGAGCTCACGTGGAGGGAATTCCCTCAGGGTCTGCTCGCCCACAGCTTCACACCCGGCACCCGGCGCGCTCCTGCGAGCCCCGAGGGCAGCTCCAGCCCTTTGGGATCGGGAATGTCCCGCTGACAGCGCAGGGCGGGCTGGGCTGGGCTGGCACATCCCTCTCCCCTCCCCTCTGCAAGCCTTCCGTGGATTGTTCCCTGCTTTTCCCGTCGTTTTTGGATGCACTGCAGTGTCCGGGTTGGCGATTTACCTCTGGTTTTACGTCTAATACGGCAAAGAGGTTGACTCTGATCGACTGGTGCAGAATCAGGGGCGGGCTGCACCTTTAACCCAGCTTTGGGTTTGTTTCACCTGTGGGAACCAGCACAAATTCACCCAAAATATCATTTCCAGTGGGTTAGTCGGGCTCCATTCGGTCAGACCTTAAATGGCCTCTGGTTCCCTTGAATATAATCTGCCTGGGGACCGAGGAAGTTAAAAAGATCTGGTCCAGCTGAATGAATCCACGTTATTTTCATACCTGTGGTTAATTCAGGGGACATTTCCTGATTGTTGCTGTAAAAACAGACGGAGGGAAAGGGACAGGGAGCAGAGGAGAGGTTTTGCCTGTGTGCCCAGAACCCCTGGCAGGGTTTCAGCCCCTCTCAAACCCCCTGGCACGGGCTGAACCCCCCCTCAGGTGCAGGCTGGGCACCCAGGAGCCCTCAGCTCGCTGCTCCCTGCTCGCCCAGTGCCCGTGGCACAAACCCACAGCCCTTGCCAGGTCACTTGCCTGCCACCTCTCATCCGTCAGCGGAGAGAACTGCAGCCAGGTCCCAGCCCTGCTCAGCGCCCGTGAAAATCCAGCCCTCCCTCGCTCCCCGCCGCTCCTCAGCCATGAGATCATCCCTGGACCCGGGATTGTCGCGGTGAGCCCCGGGGGCAGGGCAGGGCTCAGCCCGGGGCACGCCCGGGGGACATTCACTGCTCCCCCTCGCTCTGGGGGATGCCTGCAGGGAGGGCACCGGGGATTTGGGGATTTGGGGATTTGGAGCGTGGCTGCGAAGCTGGGAGAAGGGATGGAGAGGGGTGGGTCCATCCTGCTCCGCCTTTTCTCCGCCCCAGCGCGTCCAGTGCCTCGTCCTGGCTCCCAGCACGCCCAGTTCGGTGCTGCCTCCTTGGGAGCAGCCCCGGGAATCAGCACCCCCGGATTCCCCAGGGGAATCCTCCTCGCTGGGGGCCAGGTGACCTGCGCCGAACCCTCGCTGTGGCTGTGAGTGCCAGCGTGTCCCCGCAGTGCCAGCGTGCCCCCGCAGTGCCAGCGTGCCCCTGCTGGAAATCACACAGTGAGGAGTTTAAGTGCAAACCTCAAACCAGGGACCAGAAGGAGCCCAAAGGTTCATTTTGGTTCTGATTTCGTGCTCCTTTCACGGCTTCTTGAGCCCAGCGAGGCTTCACGGCTGGGCTCCCGAGGGAGGAGCTGCTTTTCTGAGCTGCTTTGGTGTTCAGGGGAGCTCCTGTGCTTCTCCCCGTGCCTGGCTGAGGGCAGAGGTTGGGACAGGAAAGCCTGGAGTGGTTTGATTTGCAGCTTTAATCCCAAACTCCTTCTGAGAAATGGTCACATCCTGGGAGGAAAACAGCCGGGTTCCTGGCGGTTGTGGTGGCTCCCAGGGCAGGTGAGGTCCCTGTGTGTGTAAACTCCTCAAGGAAGGGCTCTCTTCCCCTCCCTTCCTCCCTCTTCTGCCTTCCCGCCCCAGCACGGAGGGGTCCAGGGCCGGGGACGGGCACCTCAGTGTTCCCGAAGTGCTGCTTTGCCTAAAACATTTGGGAAGGTAAAGATGGGAAGGCGACTCCTCCCTGTGCAGCGCCGCGGCGCTGCTGCAGGGGGATTTGGGATTTCTGGCTGGGGGCAGCTCCCCCGTCAGCCCCGTGGCAGGGTGTGCTTTGGGAATGCTGAGGGTGGTGGCGCACCAGGAATGCGGAGCAGAACGCAGGAATTCCCCCTGGATATGGAGGAGGAAGAGATTCCCGCGGCCGCAGAGCATCCCTGCCCCGCCCTCGCTCCGTGTCGCTCCTGCCACCACTCCAGCGGCTCACTCTGCTTTCCTTTTGTCCCCAGACCTGGCTCAGGGGCACCTGCAGCTGGCACAGCTGGGCAGGGACGTGGGAGCTGGCGGCAGCCCCGTGTCCCCGCCGGAGGGGCAGGGCCGGTCCCCGGTGGCCGCCGTGCGCTACCGCAACCACGGCCAGCGCCGCTTCTCCATGGAGGCAAGTGCCGGGGCGGGGGGACCTGGGGACCTCTGGGTGTCACCTCCGCGCTGGCTGGGAGGGCGGGGCGTGCTTCGGGACACGGCAGTGTCACACACGGGCGCTGGCACCCTCTGGTGTGACTCCTGGGGCACTCCCCGCGTGCCACCACCCCCCTGCCCTTTCCCTGTGACCGAGCGTCGCTGCCGCATCAACGCCAGCTGCCTCACAGAGCGCTTGGAAGTCCCCCTGTCACCACTCTGTCCTCTGTCCCCAGGACGTCAGCAAGCGCCTCTCGCTGCCCATGGACATCCGGCTGCCCCCCGAGTTCCTGCAGAAGCTGCAGATGGAGAGCCTGGAGCTCCCCAAGCCCCTGAGCAGGATGTCCCGGCGGGCCTCCCTCGTAAGTGGCACCGAGCACAGGGGGCAGTGCCAGGCACGCATCCCCCGTGTCCCCCTGTCACAGCTGCAGTCGTGGCCTGCTGTGCCAGCTCCCCCCGGGGTCACTGGGGTCCCCTCGTGTCCCTGCCCATTCCCAGCCCTCCCTGCACACCCCCAGCAGCACCGGGAGGAGCTGGGGGAGCTGGGAAGGGGCTGGAGAGTCCTGGGGGAGCTGGGAAGGGGCTGGAGAGTCCTGGGGGAGCTGGGAAGGGGCTCAGCCTGCAGAAAAGGAGGCTCAGGGGGAATTTCTGGCTCTGCACAACTCCCTGCCAGGAGGGGACAGCCGGGGGGGATTTGGGATCTCATCCCAGGGAACAGGGACAGGAGGAGAGGGAACGGCCTCAGGCTGGGCCAGGGCAGGCTCAGGGTGGGCACCAGCAGGAATTTCCTCATGGAAAGGGCTGGAAGGGGCTGCCCAGGGAGGTTTGGAGTGCCCATCCCTGGAGGTGTCACCTGGAGGTGGCACTGAGTGCTCAGGGTGGGCATCGGGCACAGCTCGGGCTCGATGATCCCAGAGGGATTTTCCAGCCTGAGTGACCCTGGGATCTGCATCCCTTCCCCATCTGCACCTGCTGTGCCATCCCCACCTTCCCTCGCTCCCCTGGGCACACCTGGCTGCCCCTCGGCCGGGCTCCTTCCCAAAGGGAGGAGGGGAGACCCTCCTGCAGCTCAGCCCGAGCCTCCTGCCGGCGGAAATGCAAATGTGGATAAATAATGGATCAGCCTTTGCTTCAGTGGTGCCATTTCAGTTTCTTTGCTGCAGCACAGCAGCAGAAATAGGAGCAAAATCTCTGTGTACAACAAAGCAGGAGCAGAACACCCCGTGTGCAGACACTGGGTGTGCTCAGAGGTGCCCAGGTACCAGAGCCAGGCCTCAGGAGGCGTTTTGGGACCCGAGGTGCCCGTTTGGGAGGAGGGAAGGAGAGCTGGGATTTACCTGCCCGTGCTGTATGAGCAATAAAACAAACCCGCCAGGGCGAAGTGACATTAATATTCATGATCCCCTCATGAATAAGAAATGTGGCTCTGGGGGTTGTGCAGCAGCTCCAGCACCTTCACTCCCCTGCTCAGGACATGGCTTTTCCCAGCATACACAGAGGGTCTGGGCAGTAAATGGAGTAAAAATCCCGATTGTCACTGCCCAGCGTCCCTGGAAACCCTTCTGGAGGTGCAGCCATCCCTGGATGAGGTTCCCTCCTCCCCAGTGATGTTTTCCTTTCTCTCTCACAGTCAGATATCGGCTTTGGGAAGCTGGAAACCTACATCAAACTGGACAAACTGGGAGAGGTGAGTAGTCTGTGACACCCCTGTAAGGAAATAAATGAAATTCAAAGGGCAGCTCGAAGTGCAAAGGGCAAAAATCTTCAATATCCAGAAACGTTCGGACCAGGTCTTCCCTGTGGAGTTCAGAGCCGGTGCTGTCACCTCAAACGGCCCTTCCCCCAAATGTTTTGGGGACACCGGTGCTGTGCCACCCTGGGGAATGGCCTGTGTCCCCTGTCCCCTGCCAGGGCACCTACGCCACGGTGTTCAAGGGCCGCAGCAAACTGACGGAAAACCTGGTGGCGCTGAAGGAAATCCGCCTGGAGCACGAGGAGGGGGCTCCTTGCACGGCCATCCGGGAAGGTGAGGCCGGGAGGGGCTTTCCCAGGCTCCCAGCAGGATTTGGGGTGGGTGTGCCCGTGCTCAGCCCCGCGTCCTGCTGCCCCAACCCCGCTGTCCCCGCAGTGTCGCTGCTGAAGAACCTCAAACACGCCAACATCGTCACCCTGCACGACATCATCCACACCGAGCGCTCCCTCACGCTCGTCTTCGAGTACCTGGTGGGTCTGGGGGCTTCTCTGGGGGCTGGGGGGACGAGGGAAGGACGGGCTGACGTGTCCTTCCCGCTGCAGGACAACGACCTCAAGCAGTACCTGGAGAACTGCGGGAACCTGATGAGTGTGCACAATGTGAAGGTGAGGGGCGTGCCCAGGACCCCCCATCGTGTCTGGGGGTGTTTTGGGGTTGGACATCCCTTCACCCTTCAGTTCTTGCTCCCTTGGCCCTTTCTGAGGTTTCCCCGGCCACTGCCACCCTAAATAAAATCACCGCACGCACACACTTCTCTCATCCCCTCTTGTGACACTTCCCCACAGCGTTTCCCACCCCGGCACAGCTCCAAGGGGTCTTTCCTGCCCACGACATGGAGCTTCCTCGAGGCAGGCTGATTTTTAGTCCTAAACACAACCCCCTGCTCCTCCTGCCCGCAGATCTTCATGTTCCAGCTGCTCCGTGGCCTGGCTTATTGCCACGGCAGGAAGATCCTGCACCGAGACCTCAAACCCCAGAACCTGCTCATCAACGAGCGAGGGGAGCTCAAGCTGGCTGATTTCGGTAGGTGAAGCCCTCCAGGGACGATGCAGGACTGGGAGAAAGGGGCAGCTCCTTGATGTGTGTCCCTTGGGCCCTCAGGATTAGCCAGGGCCAAGTCGGTCCCGACAAAAACCTATTCCAACGAGGTGGTGACGCTCTGGTACCGGCCCCCCGACGTCCTGCTGGGATCCACCGAGTATTCCACGCCCATCGACATGTGGTGAGGCACCGAGCTTCCTGGGAGCTTCCTGGGAGCTTCCTGGGAGCTTTCCCGGAGCTTCCCCGGNCCGGGAGCTTCCCCGGAGCTTCCCCGGGAGCTTCCTGGGAGCTTTCCCGGGAGCTTTCCCGGGAGCTTCCCCGGAGCTTCCCCGGAAGCTTCCCCGGAGCTTCCCCGGAGCTTCCCCGGAGCTTCCCCGGAGCTTCCCGGGAGCTTCCCCGGGAGCTTCCCAGGAGCTTCCCGGGCTCTCCAGGACGGGGTCGGGCATTTCCATCCTCATCCTCACGGTGCTGGGTACGACAGAGGATTTGGGGCTCTCCCAGAGCAGTTTCCCTGTCCCCTGGGTCTGTTGACACCAGAGCTTTGGAGGCTTTTCCAAATCTGTTTTCCCTCTCCCTTGGGGCTCTCCCAGAGCTGTTTTCTGTGTCCTGTGGGATTTTTACACCAGAGGATTTGGGGCTCTCCCAGTGCAGTTTTCCCTGTCCTTGGGGCTCCTCAAAGCAGTTTTCCATGGGGCTGTTAACACCAGAGTTTGGGGGCTCTCCCAGAGCAGTTTCCCCATCCCCAGGGCTCTCCCAGACCTGTTTTCCCCGTCCCCTGGGGCTCAGGGGTCGGGTCGGTGCCACCCCCATGGCGGTGGGAGCTGCTCCCTCTCCCGCGGCTGCTCCCCGCTGCACCAGCGCCATCCGCGGGGTTTGTCCCCCCTCACCCCGGGGTGTCCCCTGCTCTTCAGGGGGGTCGGCTGCATCCACTACGAGATGGTGACGGGCCGGCCGATGTTCCCCGGCTCCACGGTGAAGGAGGAGCTGCACCTCATCTTCCGCCTGCTGGGTGAGCGCTGCGCTGAGCCCGCGTCCCCACGCGAGGGCAGTGGCTGCCCGCGGGAGCCGGGGAGGGACCGGGACGGGA
>VZSE01008436.1:0-22693 GCA_013398275.1 Promerops cafer
GTCCCGCGGGGCGGGGGCTGCCCGGGGGGCCGCAGGAGCGGTGCTCCCCATTCCTGTCCCCTCATTCTGCGCCCCCCTGGGGTGTCCGCAGGGCGCTGCGGCAAAGCCCCCCCCCGCCTCGGGCCAGGGTTGGCGTGTCTGGGATGCGGCGAGGGGGCAGCGCCGTGGGGCAGGGGGCTGTGGCACAGCTGAAGGGGAGGCGGGGGCTGCAGCGAGGATCTGCGCTGGGTGAAGTCCAGGATGGCAGAAACACCCCCGAGCTCGTCTTGCCCGTCCTCCTTCACTTCCCGGCAGAGATGGAGCGAGGGGTGGGGAAGGCAGAGTGCTCAGGGAGCCTGGGATGGCTCTGCAGAGGACGGGCATGTGTGGCATGGACAGGTTTGAGTTTCCCGAGGAGGGGAGGCTGCAGCCTCCTTCCCTCCCGCGCTGCAGCTTCCCTTTCCCGTTGCAGTGAGGCTGGACAAGCTCTCGGAGGTGGCCAAGGTGAACACGGACGCCATGCGCTTGGCCCAGGAGGAGATCTCCGAGTACCGCCGGCAGCTCCAGGCCAAGACCACCGAGCTGGAAGCCCTCAAAGGGACCCAGGAGTCGCTGGAGAGGCAGAGGCAGGACTCGGAGGAGCGCCATCATGCAGATGTCCTGTCCTACCAGGTACCGTGGCGCAGTGGGCAGCGGCCCAGGCTGGGGAGGGACCGTCGAGCTGCTGGGGAGGGGCAGCGCTGGGATTTTGGCTTCAGGGATGTGAAGGAGTTGTGGCAAATGCTCGGGGCTGTGTCAGGACTGGCCTTCCCCAGCCCACAGGGATCAGGAACCCAGAGCCTGAGGTGGTGTCCGGGCTGTTGTGTCCCTCAGCACCCCTGGAGCTGCCCCATGGCTCTGCCTGGCACTGAGTTGCCTCTGAGGATGGTCACAAACACCATGGAAGTGTGTCCAGGGTTTGGGCCACATCCTGTCCCCCAGATCTGGGAAGTGAGGGCTGCCTTGGTGGCCTTAGAGTGAAGTGCTGTCCCCAGGGTGGTGCCCCATCAGCCTCCAGCTGGAGTTCAGTTGCCACTGGACTCACCCAAGTCCTGGCAGCATTCCCACAGCTTGTCCCTGCAGGAGGGAGTGCTGGGAGCGGGCCAGGGGCTCAGCTGGAGTGCAGCTCCTTGCTTAGGGCGTGCAGGGCTCCTGCCAGGTCCCCCAAGGCAACAGGACACCCTGGGACCACCCCTGGCTGTGTCCCCTTCCCTGTGTGTCTGCAGGAGGAGGTGGCTGCAGACTCCTCTGTGAGGACACCCTGGTGCTGGACACCAGGGGACAGTTTAGGAGTGCTCTGTGTCCCCCCGCTCCTGGGGACTGTGCCATGTGTCCCCCCCCATTATTGCTCTCTCTGCCCACAGGAAACCATCCAGCAGCTTGACAGCGAGCTGAGGAACACCAAGTGGGAGATGGCAGCTCAGCTCCGGGAGTACCAGGATCTGCTCAACGTCAAAATGGCCCTGGACATTGAAATTGCTGCCTACAGGTACAGGGGGGGCAGGGGAAGGTGTGGGGTTCTCAGCCAGGTCTGCTCAAGGTTCCTTGTTAACACCTGGACTCTTTTTGGTGAGCAAATCATCCATCCTCCAAAGCCATGGTGAGAAATGTCCAGTTGGGTGACCCAGTGGTGTGTGGAGGGATGAGCAAGGAGACATGCTCATCCCAGGCCTCAGGAGCAGGAGGACCCTCCAGGGTGGGGCAGGGAGGGAGATGGAGCTGCAGAACATTGCTGGCAGCTCCTGGTCACGGGAGGAGATGAGAAGCCATCACTGAGTGTCCTGCTCTGGTCTGTCCCTGGCAGAAAGCTCCTGGAAGGGGAGGAATATCGGCTCGAGACTGGCATTGGGATGCTCTCCTACCCTGAGGTGGTCCCCAGGCCTCCCAGCATCACCACCAGCATCAAGGTGAAGAGCGAGGAGAAGATCAAGGTGGTGGAAAAATCAGAGAAGGAGACGGTGATTGTGGAGGAGCAGACGGAGGAAATCCAAGTGACCGAGGAGGTCACAGAGGAGGAGGAGGCTGAGAAAGAGGCTGAAGAGGAAAAAGCTGAAGAGAAGGAGGAAGAGGGGGAGGAAGAAGAAGAGGAGAAAGCTGAAGCAGAGGGTGAAGAAGAGGCCAAGTCTCCTTCAAAGGAGGAGGCCAAGTCCCCAGAGAAACCTGAGTCCCCCTCAAAGGAGGAGGCCAAGACCCCAGAGAAACCTGAGTCCCCCTCAAAGGAGGAGGCCAAGACCCCAGCAGTCAAGTCCCCTGAAAAGCCCCCGACCCCCTCAAAGGAGGGGGCCAAGACCCCAGTTGTGAAATCCCCAGAAAAACCTGCAACCCCCTCAAAGGAGGAGGCCAAGACTCCAGCTGTCAAATCCCCTGAAAAGCCACCAACACCCTCTAAGGAGGAGGCCAAGACCCCGACAGTGAAGTCCCCAGAGAAACCCGCACCTCCCTCAAAGGAGGAGGCCAAGACCCCAACAGTGAAATCCCCAGAGAAACCCACACCCCCCTCAAAAGAGGAGGCCAAGACCCCGACTGTCAAGTCCCCAGAGAAACCCCCAGTGCCCTCTAAAGAGGAGGCCAAGAGCCCAGCTGTGAAATCCCCAGAGCCACCTGCAACTCCCTCTAAGGAGGAAGCCAAACCCCCCTCTGTCAAATCCCCAGAGAAGCCCCCAACCCCCTCAAAGGAGGAGGCCAAGCCCCCGGCTGTGAAGTCCCCAGAGAAGCCCCCCACCCCCTCAAAGGAGGAGGCCAAGCCCCCAGCTGTGAAGTCCCCAGAGAAAGTCAAATCTCCCGTGAAGGAGGAGGCCAAGTCTCCGCAGAAGGAAGTGGCCCCAGCCAAGGAGCCAAGCCCGGCTCCGAAGGAGCCAAAGGCCCCTGCCAAGGAGGAGCAGCCCAAGGAGGTGAAGGCTCCCTCCAAGCCCGAGGAGGGGAAGAAGGAGGAAGCTCCCAAGAAGGACGTGCCAGCCAAGGCAGAGGAGAAACCCAAGGAGAAGGCGGCTGCTGTGCCAGAGCCCCCAGCTCCACAGGCCAAAGAGACCAAGCCGAGCCCCAAACCTGCCGAAGAGGGAAAAGCCGAGGAGGCTCCAGCAAAACCTCAGCAGGAGGTCAGCAAAGCAGCCACCAAGGAGGCTGAAAAGCCAAAGGCTGAGGAGAAGGTGGAGGAGCCCAAGAAGGAGAAGGCAGAGGAGCCCAAGAAGGAGAAGGCAGAGGAGCCCAAGAAGAAAGTAGAAGAGCCCAAGAAGAAAGTAGAAGAGCCCAAGAAGGAGAAGGCGGAGGAGCCCAAGAAGGAGAAGGCAGAGGAACCCAAGAAAGCGGAGGAACCCAAATCTAAAGCAAAACCCAAAGATGAGCCCAAAGCCAGTAAGGAACCCCCCAAAGTCGAGGCTCCCTCCAGCAAGGAGGGCACAGCCCCAGAGCCAGGGCCGGGGAAGAAGTGAAGGAAGAGTCCCGGGCGCTGAAGGCACCTCGGGGCACAGGAGCTGCTCCACTCCCTCCGATGGCTGGGCCCGGGGTGGGACCCCAGGGGCCCCCAGGGCCCCCCAGGCCAGGCTTTCCCTTAGCAATAGGCCCGTGAGAGCCCCTCGGGTGGGCGATTGCTTCCCTCGCAGAACGTGATATTCGCCGAGCGCCACATTTAAACACTTGAATTATTACCCAGGAGAAGAGGGGGGACCCCCAGGGGAACCCCATCGCCCTTCTCCTCTAAGTGCATTTATTTAATGTATGTGCAATGGATGGATGAGTGCAATGCAGAGCTGTAGCTGCTTGGGGGGGCTGGCGGGGTCCTGCCCTGCCCTGGGGGGTGACAGTCCCTCTGGGCAGAGGTGGGAGAGGCTGGGAGCTGCTGGAATGCTCACAGACACACACGGTGAACCTCAGCCCACTGATCTTTGCTTTCTGTGCAATAACCAAATAAAAGTGCTTACAGACACCCTGGCTCTGCTGGCTTGTGCTGGGGAGAAGACAGGGAAGGAAGGTGGGGATGCAGGGCTGGGGTCTGTGACACAAGAGGGGAAACACACCCCACAGCAGGCACGGAGGACCCTGTGTCCTGAGGATGGAAACAGGGCCAGCCCTGCAATGCTTTCCAAAGGATTTCAGTGTGTTTTTTCCCTTCCTTCTAAAGCGTGGCTCCCACGGGACTGGGAGAGCCTGGTTTAACCCCAGGGCTGCGGCACAGCCCAGCACTGCTGCACTGCACCGAGGGCAGGGGCTGGGGGGAGCAGGAGAGGGGCTGTCAGCCCTGCTGGGGCAGAAATCACTCCCAGGGGAGACACGGAGAGGCTGGGATGAAGGAGGGACAGGGACCTTGGGAGGGGGGATGGAACCCCAGCTCTGCCAGTCTGGGACCCCCCCACAGAGCGGTGCAGGGGAGGGGGCACACCCCAACTCCCTGATGCCAAGCTGGGATGCTGGGATGTCCCAGCCCTCATCCTGCCTCTCCCAGGACCCCGCCCTGCTGCCCTGCAAGCCCAGGGAGCAGAGAAGCCCCCCAGGATGCAGGGACTGTGCTGAGTGGGATGGCAGCCAGCCCGCAAGGACAGGCTGGGGCTGCAGTGCGGGCTCTGCAAAGGGGCTATTTTTAGCCACCTCAGTTTTTAGCCATCTCAGCTCCCCAGTCCCTGTGGTGGGGAGGGAAGTCAGGAGGCAGGGAGCATCCCTGGAAAGGCTGTCAGAGCCCAGGGATGGGACACAGGGCTTGCTGCAGCCCTCACAGGTCCCTCATCCCAGCCCTCTGCACAGACAAGGCACCCACACATTTTTCTTTAGCTCAGTTTAATCCCTTTGACTACAAAACCTTCAAACAAAACCCGAAGTATTGTGAAGGGAGCAGAAACGTCAGGATGGGGACACTCCTCCCAGAGAGTGAACGAGTCCCTTCCCAGAATGATGCCCAGGGCTGCTCAGCGATGGCTGAAGAACCCCTGGGGGTAGTTGAACTTGAAGGGTTTCAGGCGCAGGGGACCCCTGGAAGAGGAGAAAAGGGGGAAGGCTGTGACCACAGGGATCAGGAACATCCCATGGCACCCACAGGAAAGGCCCAGTTCCTGGGCTGCTGCCCAGCTGTGGGAGCTGATCCCTCTAGGACAGGCTTCCAGGCTGGCTCCACGGAACAGCAATGCCACCAGAGTCCCTGGCAGCACCCTCAGCCCTCAGCCAGCTCCCACCTGACCAGGCGCAGACACATCTTCTCCTGGGGGAACTCCTTGGGCCCCTCCACGCTGGGGTCGTGGGGCTCTGTCTCCAGGTACACGTCCAGCACCATGCACAGGCGCTGCAGCTGGTTGGTGAGGAGCTGGTAGCCAGGTTTGGGCCCCCACAGCTCCTTGTAGTAGACATTGACCTCGCTCTCCATGGCCTGGAAAACAGGGATGAGGTTGGCACAGGCTTGGATCTCTACTCTGCACTCCCACGAGCGTCCAGCCACCAGCTCACCCCAATATCCTGCTGTTATGGACACAGAACTGCTGGGGACACCTCCAAAAATCCACCCCCCTCTGCCCCCACCCCACAGTACCCGAATGTTGTCGTCGTTGCTGCTGTTCCTCTCTCCCTTCCAGTTCAGGCACAGGCTGAAGACGGGAGGCAGCGTGGAATAACCGGGATTCAGCACCACGGCCGCCTGGAGCTTGGCTGAGCAGGGAAAAGGTGTCACTCACAGGGCCTCCAGCCAGGTGGATTCTCCATGAACACCCCCAGATGCTGCCCTGGCATGGGGAATGGGAATTCCCAAGGGAAGGAAAGGTACCTGTTCCCCTCTCTATCAGGGCCATGTAGTAAAGATGAGTGTCCTCAGCCAAGCCGGCCTCTATCACATCCTTAGTGTAGGGCAGCTCCTGAGAGGAGAAGGAAGAATGATGGCTCCAGTGCCATGTGGGAGCTGGAAGGGAGGGATTCAGCCTCGTGCTCAGCACTTACAGCATAGTCCTCATAGGGAATGGCAGTCCACTTCACCAGGCGTGAGACGATTTTGGTCGGGAAGAGCTGCTGGCACTCGCTGGACACCGGCACAACACCGTGCTCTGAAAGCAAGGACAGGGCCCCTGAGCAGGGCAGGGCTGGGGACCGGCTCTGCCCCCGCCCCGCAGTGGGGACCTGGCCGTGCTGTCATCCTTCAGCAGCTCCACCACGGGCCCACAGAGGCCTGGGCTGGGATCCCACGGGATCCCTGGGCTGTGATCCCACCGGATCCCTGGGCTGCGATCCCACGGGATCCCTGGGCTGTGATCCCACCGGATCCCTGGGCTGCGATCCCACTGGATCCCCGGGCTGCAGCCCCACTGGATCCCTGGGCTGCAATCCCACAGGATCCCCGGGCTGCAGCCCCTGCCTGGATTCCTGGCTTGTGATCCCACTGGATCCCTGGGCTGCAGCCCCACAGGATCCCTGGGCTGCAGCCCCACAGGATCCCCGGGCTGCGATCCCACGGGATCCCCGGGCTGTGATCCCTGCCTGGATTCCTGGCTTGTGATCCCACTACATCCCTGGGCTGCAGCCCCACAGGATCCCTGGGCTGCGATCCCACGGGATCCCTGGGCTGCGATCCCTGCCTGGATTCCTGGTTTGTGATCCCACTGGATCCCTGGGCTGCAGCCCCACAGGATTCCTGGGCTGCGATCCCACAGGATCCCTGGGCTGCAGCCCCACAGGATCCCTGGGCTGCAATCCCACTGGATCCCCGGGCTGCAGCCCCACTGGATCCCTGGGCTGCAGCCCCACTGGATCCCCGGGCTGCAGCCCCTGCCTGGATTCCTGGCTTGTGATTCCACCGGATCCCCGGGCTGCGATCCCACCGGACCCCGGGGCTGCAGCCCCACTGGATCCCTGGGCTGCTTCAGGCACACAGCATGCATGGTGTGCAGCTCACCTCCCACCCCATCCCAAATCACTTCCCAGCGCTGGGATGGCCATTCCCAAAGAGGAGCTGGGCACTGGAGGGGGCAGAGCCTTCCTGTGCCACCCAGAACAGGGCAGTTCCTTCATTCCTGCAACTCCCAGGGGCTGAGGGAACAACTGAGAATGCTGAGGGTGGCACTGCCACCCATCACATGTGACATCAGCCAGCTGATGTCTCCTCTCCTGTGATTGCTGCTGTTCCACCCTCCCTCCCAGTTCAGGCACTGGCTGAAGATGGGCAGCAGCTTGGAATAACTGGGATTCAGGACCATGGCCACCTGGAGCTTGGCTGAGCAGGGCTGAGATGCTTCCCTGCATGAGGACCCTGCCACTGCACCCCTGTCCCCAGGGAAGGGTGGGGAGCCTGGCAGCACCCTGCCACTGCACCCCTGTCCCCAGGGAAGGGTGGGGAGCCTGGCAGCACCCTGCCACTGCACCCCTGTCCCCAGGGAAGGGTGGGGAGCCCGGCAGGACCCTGCCACTGCACCCCTGTCCCCAGGGAAGGGTGGGGAGCCTGGCAGCACCCTGCCACTGCACCCCTGTCCCCAGGGAAGGGTGGGGAGCCCGGCAGGACCCTGCCACTGCACCCCTGTCCCCAGGGAAGGGTGGGGAGCCCAGCACTCACCAAGGGAAGCAAACTGCTTGTGCAGGGCCAGGCGGGACTGCAGGCGGCTCCGGAGCAGCTTCACTGTCAGCTCCATGTGGCTGGCACTCAGGGAGTTGTCAGCAGCCACCGTGTGCTGTGGGCAGGAGGGATGTCAGGCCAGGAGCCACATGCCCACAGGGACAGGCACCCATCATTCAGTGTCACTAAAAGGGCTTGGACTATCACGTGTGCGACGTGAAATACGTCAGCGTGGCCCCACACGCAGATCCAGCCCAGCTCAGCCTGTCCCAGCCATGGTTTGGGGGCAGCTGGTGCCAGCAGGGGGACAGGATGGGACCCCAAACCTCAGCCCAATGTTGTGGGGGAGAAGAAAGGGATTTGTGCCATGCCTGAGGCTGATCCTTGGGGAAATGCAGGCCCCCCAGCTTCTGCACCCACACGTAGGGGTGTCCCAGCTCTGTCACGTAGTCACTCAGGGTCAGGATGCTGTGGGGACAATGAGGAAGGGTCACATCAAGCCAGGGGGGATTTGCTGTGCTGCAGCAAGGAACTAACAGCAGTGGCCTGGGTGACACTCACCCCACTTTATCAAACTGGAACTGGTTGGCCGGGTTGGGTGTTTTCCTCCCGTGGTCCCCTGGATAGAGGCAGTTGAGAAGGGAGTCTGGGGAGAGCAGGTCCCTGGCAGAAAGAGGGGAGAGGTCAATCAGCAGCAGTCTGGGTTCTTCATCCCTCCAAGAACAGGCTTCAAGCCCAGAGAAGGGGATTATGAGCTTCATGAGATCAAGAGCAGAATGACTTTCCCCTAATTCCACTCCAGAAGGAGAGCTGTGTCCTCCCTGCCTGGAAGATGGAAATCACAGGGCACCTGCTCCTGCTCTTCAGGAAGCTGCTCCCTCCAGTGCCATCAAACTCCTCATGTCTCACTGCACTCACAAGACCAAGCAAGCACAGTGGGCTGGAGGATTTGGGGCCTGCCTCAAGGCACAGCCCCCCTGGTTTGGGGTAACACAGCCAAGGGCAGCAGGAGGGAGGGAACGCCCTGCACAGGATCTCCAGCTGCTGTCACAGAGGGTTTGGGGTGTCTGCAGCACGAAGAGAACCCCAATAGGATGAGGAGGCTGCACATGGGACAGGCTGGGAGGCAGCACTTGCTCCCAGGCAAGCCCAGACCAGCCTCTCCCACCTTCCTCTTCCTCAGGCAGCTCCTGTCCCAGGGAGAGCCACCAGAGAGCTGGCAGCTGCTGGGAGCTGCCTGGGCAGGCTCCCAAAGCTGCCACTTCAGCTTTTCCTCACAGCAATCAGGCTCCAGCAGGCTCTGGGGAGCACTGGGAGAGGCAGCTGCATCTCTGGAGCTCGGGACAAGGTGACCTCAGGAGCAGTCAGGTGAGGGAGCTGCCAGCTCTGCCTGTGGGAGGGAGGCTGAATGTGTCAGCAGGAGACACTTTCCCCCAGTTCCTGGCAGCTCTGGCACTGCTGAGAGGTTCCCAAACTCCCTGACTCTGGCTTGTCATGGCAGAGGAGAGGGGGAGGAAGGTGCCTGGGCTGTGCAGGGCTCCTGGACCCACAGGGATAGAGGGGTCACTGCCTGATGAGCTCTGGGCTGTGCAGGGCTCCTGGATCCCATGGAATCACTGCCTGATGAGCTCTGGGCTGTGCAGAGTTCCTGGATCCCATGGAATCACTGCCTGATGAGCTCTGGGCTGTGCAGGGCTCCCAAACCCCACAGGGCAGAGGGGTCACTGCCCAATGATCTCCAGGCTGCATGGGGCTCCTTGATCCTTTAGGATCAGCGCCTGATGAGCTCAGGGCTCTGCAGGGCTCCCAAACCCCAGGGAGTCACTGGCCAAAGATCTCAGGGCTCTGCAGGGCTCCTGGATCCCATGAAGTCACTGCCCAAAGATCTCCAGGCTCTGCAGGGCTCCCAAACCCCATGAAGTCACTGCCTGATGATCTCCAGGCTTGCTGCCCAGCGGGCTCTCCTTACCCAGCACTGATGGCCGTGGTCATCTCCACGGCAGTGGTCACCTTGGCCTTCACTGTCATGACGTTGAGGTTCATCAGGTAGTGGAAGGTCAGGTGGAGCACGTTCTCATCTGCCCACACAGAAGGGTGACACTGGTGCCTGCTCCAGCTCAGAGAAACCCCTCCACACTTTCAGCTCCCCCAAGGTGCCCAGGGTGCTGCTGGGCTCAGTCCCTCAGCTGCTGTCACACCCCAGAGCCCCTCACCTTTGCACTTCAGGTCGAGGGTGACAGACAAGGGGTGTCGCTTCAGCATCTCCTTGCGTTTGTCGTCCAGCTGCACGCCCAGGGTGGGCCTGCGCCGCTTCTGGGGGGGCAAAACAGCTGTCAGAGCCTTCTCCTGCTCCTCACCAACCCACAGACCTTCCCAGGCCACAGCTCCTTCCCTCCAGTCCAGTTCCACAATCCCCCAGCACCACGGCCACAGCTGCCCTGGCGAGGGAGCGGAGCAGGAAAGCCTCACTCAGCTCCAGTTCCTGTCGTTCCTTCAGCTCCAAGGAATGTCTCCACTCCTGGGAGACAAAGCCAAGGCCCTGCTGGCCCAGAAGCTTTCCCACTGCAAGAGGCAGAACCTAGAATCACTGAATCCTTTAGGCTGGAAAAGCCCTCTGAGAGCATCAAGTCCAACCACTCCTGCAGTACTGCCAAGGCCACCACTGATCCATGTCCCCAGGTGCCACATGCACACAGCTGTTCAATCCTTCCAGGCATGGGGCCTCCCCCACTGCCCTGGGCAGCTGTGCCAGGCTGGACAGCCCTTTCTGTGAAGGAATTTTCCCAAGATCCCCCTCTGGCAAACTCTTGTTTCCTTTCATCCTGGGAGCAGAGCCCGACCCCCCCGGCTGTCCCCTCCTGGCAGGAGCTGTGCAGAGCCACAAGGTCCCCCTGAGCCTCCTTTTCTCCAGGCTGAGCCCCTTCCCAGCTCCCTCAGCCTCTCCTGGGGCTCCAGCCCCTTCCCCAGCTCTGCTCCCTTCTCTGAACACGAGGCCCTTCCCTTCACCCTTCCCCACAGAACAGCCCCACACACCTGGCTCTGCTGCTGGGTGCTGGGAGGGGAGGCCCAGGGCCCCTTCAGGCTTTGCTGCTGCGAGCAACCAGCACCTCCAGCCTCTCCTCAGCACCCAGCAGCAGAAACACTTCCTCCAAGGAGTGCTGAACAAGCCCTGGTGCAGAGAACGCTTTGGGCACGGGATGGACACGGATCCCTCCCTGTTGGACACCAGCTCCCTGCCCTCAGGCTATTTATACAAAGTGGGGCAGCTCCAGCTGGAGAGCTGCAGGGCGGGATGGGAGCAGCTTTGTACCCTGGCTGCTCCTGCATTTGGGACACCAACTGGAAATGGCAGCTCCCTCCTCCCAGGAAAGCATGTCAGCATTTGACATCACTGCACTTCCACACACACTCCCAGCGTGCAGGGGCAGTTCCCAGCCCCAGCCAGCCCCAGCTCTCCCAGTACCTCCCCCAGTGCAGTGCTGGCAGAGGACCCAGAGGGGGACAGGGCTGTCCCTTACCGTGGTTTGCTCCTCCTCTGCGTCGGAATCGCTCTCATCATCTGTGCAGAGAGAGGGGTGTCAGCAGGGACCCCCAGGGCTCAGCTCTCCCACCACCAGCAGGACCACCAGGGCTTTTTACAAGCCCATGCCTCCCACTGACATCCCTCTCCCAAAAAAAGCAGGGTCCCAGGAGCTGCAGACACACGGGAACAAGTCCCCAGGGCAACACCACAACTCACCCTGAGAGTCCTCAGGTGGCTTATAAAGGGCCTTGGCTTCCTCCACGCTCCCTTCAATGGCCACCACCAGCTTCTTATCTGCAGAGAAGACAGGAAAACTGAGTTAGGAATCCCACTCCTGCTGCAAAGGCAGTGGGCAGAGCAGCCCTGCCCCTAAAGCTCCTGGCTCCTGGTGAAGGAAGCTCCAGCAAAAGGCCAGTGGGAAGAGCAGTTGTCTGGAAGGTTCTGGGAGGCCACCACTGGGCTGGATCTCCTGGGCAGGATGGGGTCAGAGGATGGAAAACGCTGGGTTTTGAGGGACTCTCCCTGGAAACCATGAAGGCCAAACCTTTATTAAGAGCTAAGAGAGGCTGGGGTCTGCCTGGGACAAGCAGGGACTGAGGAGCGGAGTCACCACGGCTGCAGATGCAGCAGGGACCTGGTGTGGCATCCAGAGGAACAGCTGACACCACAGTCCTCACCACAAAGGTGTGCAGAGGCCAGTGGGATTCCTGACCTCTTCCAGGAAATCCCTCCCAACTCAGGGAGGCTCCAGAAATCCCCCCAAAATACAAAGCTTCCTGAGGGGATGAAGGTTTCCAGGTGAGCTGTGGGAACGGCCTCTGCAAGGCCTGGGGTCCCCACCACCCACACGTGGCACAAGGCAGGGGGTGACAGCTCTGGGGAAGTTGTGACAGCACTGAGCCAGCTCACAGGCTGCAAGGACACCCCTGCTGACCTTGGGAAGGGGGGAAGGGGTGGGAAGGGAGCTTCCCAAGCACTTCTTCCAGCGAGGCAGCTGAGCAAACAAGGTTTCAAATGTTGCTGCCTCACCGCGCCGTGGGGCCGCCCCGCTGCTCTGCGCTCAGCAGAATCTGACAGCAGAGCAGACAGCAGGGAAAGACCCCCAAAAAGAGGGGATTCCTGCAGGCAGCAGTGAAATCTGGCCCGTGGGGGGCACTGCCCCCTCGGTGCTCACCACAGGCCTGTCCATAGGCGCTGGCTTGGACGAAGAGGACGTAGAGAGGAGGCGGGAGGTGCCGGGCGGTCTCGTACTGCTTGTGAGCCTGGTCGAAGGGCATGAACAGGTACTCCTGGACAGGCAGGGAGGCCTGGGGAATGACAGGGAGAGCCTTCATCACTGGGAAGGGAACAGCTCATCCTCCTCGCCCTGAGAGAGTGGGAGATGAAGCTGGCACAGCAGCGGTGGTGCAGGGTTAAACATGGAGAGCCCCAGGAAAGGGCTGGCAGCTGTCTCTGCTGGGAAAGTTTTGGATCTGGAAATAACCCAGTTCCTTCTCCTGTTCTTCCCTCCCAAGGCAGTCACAGGGGGCTGGAACTGCAAGGGGCTCTCCAGGGAAAGGCCCATTTAGCAGCTCCTGCAGCTGCAGTTCTGCAGGAATTGCTGCATAAATAAAAAAGGAGACTCCGGAGAGGTCTCGGATCTGCCCACCCTGAGTGGGAATGAAACATCTCCAGACCCAAACCAGCCCAGGAGCTGCCAAAAAAGGAGACTCCGGAGAGGTCTCGGATCTGCCCACCCTGAGTGGGAATGAAACATCTCCAGACCCAAACCAGCCCAGGAGCTGCCCACCCCGAGTGGGAATGAAACATCTCCAAATCCAAACCAGCTGCCCCTCGGAGTGTGACCTCCTGCAGTGCTCAGGTACCTGCATGATGCTGTTGAGTCGAGGCTGGAGGCTGCTCAGATATTCCTTCTTCACCTCGATCTCCTTCAGGATCTTCTCCTTGCTGCTCAGGCACTCCTTGTACTTCTCTGCCAGCCTAGGGGTGGGAATTCTGTCACTGCCATGCACCGCAGCTCTGACCCTGCTGGGGTCCACCTGGATGATGAGCCCCAGAATTCCTGCCCTAAGGAGCCAGGAGGGCTCAGACACGGGGCAAACACAGAGCTCCTAACGCCAAGGGCAAGTGGAGGCAGGAAGGAACTGACTGGAGATGGAAAACAAACAAGGAAAAGGGGAAGCTCAGCATTGTGCTGTGCTCCACGGAGGGGCAGCAAATGGATCTTCCCTCAGGAGATCTGCTCCCACACCAGGCTCTGCTGCCAGCAGCCACGACCCCTCCGAGCTCCCTAAGAGGCTTTGTCACTTCATATCCCCAGAGCCACTTCGTGTCACACAGTCAAGGTTCAGTAGAGAAAAGGCAGGAAAATGCAAGCCCACCACGATGCTCCGAGCCCTGGACACACTCGTGTTCAGGGAGAACACACCACATCTCCTTTTTGCTGTTGACTGCAAGCCCTTTCTCAGCAGGAGCAGGGAAGCTGGGTGTGGAAGTGACCTGCCCAGGACAAGGGTTCTCCAAGGGGGAACAGACCTGACCTTGCAGAACTTGGATGGTTTCCAAGCAAAACTGTATTTGTGGGGCTCAATGCACATCCCAACAGGCTCCTACAAAAGCTCCAGTGAGCTCCAGTGTTCACACACCTTCCCAAACCAGAGCTACTGAAATCCCTGCACACCACTCCAGGGCCACCTCGCACAAGGTGGAGAAGAATCCAGTGAGGTTGCACAGCTAAAAACACCAACAAAAATAATGGGTGCATGTCAACAACCCCAACAACACCAGAAAATGCCCAAAGCACCACTGGCATCTGCTCTTGAGCAGCTGAACAGGCCATATCCCACCTCAGCAGTGGTGGGAGATGGACAGGGGCATTCCTCACCACAGAGTGAGGACTGGGCATTCCAAGGCTTCTCAGCAATTTAATGTGCAGCTGAGAGTCTGCATGAGGTTTGCAATGATCATTTTTATGCACAGTCCTCAGAGATCTGCAGGCTGAACACTCTGCTTGTGCCACAGGCAGAGCCAGCTGGAGGATCCTGGATGTGCCTTCCACCAGGCAAAAGCAGCCAGGTTTTAGGGAAAGGATCTGGGAAAAGGGAAGCACGAGGGGTTGGAGGCACCCAGCACCTCTCACTGTCTGCTCTGCTGAGCTGCCCTCTGGCAGCACCACCCAGCACATTCCAACTGATCTTTCCAGAAGGTGTTCCTGGACACTGCTGACTGTGTCAGTGTGGCTGACTGTTAGCCAAACACAGGAATGCTGTGTCATGTTTGCTTCTCCCAGGGGGCAAGAGTCAGGGAGCAGCTGAGCCCTGGGGTGGCAGTGACACCAGCAGCAGGGCACAGGGCTGTCCCAGCCCGGCGTGGCTGGCAGCTCCACACCGTGGCATGGAATGGCAGCAGCTCCAGCCAGGATGGGCTCCCTTTGCTCCTTGGATCATCAGGCAGTGACAGAGAACTCCCTGACCTAAGCAACAAGGATCCCAGCAAGCCCAGCTCTGCACAGAGGGAATCTCCCAGCTGCACAATCAATGCCTGTTCCACACTGACTGAGAGGGTGTGAAAAACTTCATCCCTGCATCTGCTCTCCCAGCAGCTCTGGGTGTCTGCCAGATCCCTGGAGCAGGGGGAGGAATGGGGACAGCACTGACCCACCTCTTGCGCTGCTCCAGCTCCCAGTCCAGGCGGGCCAGGGTCTGCTGGTGGGGCTCGGTCAGGGTGATGGCAGGGCGGCTGATTTCAGGGGGGGCCTCTTTGTAGAACTCCTCCACGCTCACCAGCTCGATCTCCTCGTGTTTGGATCTGCCAGGACACATGGATCAGAGCAGGGAAAAGTGGGAAGTGCTCAATGTGTCCCACAGGAGAGTGTCCCACTGGTGCTTCCTGCCCTGAGTTCCCTCAGCCACCGAGCCACTGCCACCAGTGAGCTGAAATTGTTTTGACCTCCCCTGCCTGTGCCTAAAGGGGCTCCAGGAGAGCTGGGGAGAGACTTGGGACAGGGGATGGAGGGACAGGACACAGGGAATGGCTCCCACTGCCAGAGGGCAGGGCTGGATGAGATATTGGGAAGGAATTGTTCCCTGGGAGGGTGGGCAGGCCCTGGCACAGGGTGCCCAGAGCAGCTGGGGCTGCCCCTGGATCCCTGGCAGTGCCCAAGGCCAGGCTGGATGGGGCTTGGAGCAGCCTGGGACAGTGGAAAGTGTCCCTGCCCATGGCAGGGATGAGCTTTAAAGGTCCTTTCCCACCCAAACCATTCCATGATTCCTGCAGTGAACTCAGGGAACGTGGGAAGAGCTCTCACGCAGGGGAATCACCCACCCATCCCAGACACATCAACGCTCCCTCTGCTCCCTGGCCACGCTCACTTGAATTCCAGGCACTTGGTGATCTCTTTCTGCAGGTGCATCACCTCATAGAGCAGGTTCTGGAGCTGCAGGTGATAGGCATCGACCTTCTGCTTTGCCTGGAACACAGACACAGCCAGAGCAGGGATGGAGCAGGAAAAACAGTCACCAAGAGAGTCACCAAGAACCTGTCACTACAGCAGCTTGGGACAGCAGGTTTTAGGATATGCAAGAATTTCTGGGGGGAAGAATGACATTTTCAAGGGCTGGAGGAGCAAAGGATTCTGACAGGAGACTGGTCCTGCTCCTTCCTGCTCATTTCAAAGCCAAGGCATGGGACAGGGGCACACAGAGTCCCCTCTCTGAGAACTATGGAGCTTCCAGACCAATCATCCACCCATTGATACACCTGCACAACACCAGACCCTTGAGACAGAGTTTCTGACTTCCCATTACACTTGAGACAAAAGCAAATATTGCTATTTCATTACTGATCTAATTACAGCTGCCCTGCACCCAGCAGGAGCTCATCAGGGTCGGAGCCTCCCAACAAACCCCCAGTCAAACCCCACGAGCTGGCCGAGGTGTAACTCCTCACACCACGTACCCAGAACAGGCAGGACCTGCCCCATCTCTGACCCCCCTAAATCCCCAGCTGCATCCCTCACTCCCAGCCCCTCCTGGGCACCTCGTGGGTCTGGTCCCTGCCTTTCTTCAGCCGGATGTGCGCCAGGCGGTTCAGCTTCTTCAGGGTCATGAAGTGCACACAGCTCTGGACGCGCCGCTCGTCGATCTCCGAGGCCTGAGGGGCACGAGAGAGGGGTTGGAAGCAGGAGGGATGGCTGGCATCATCTCTGCAGGGAATTCCTGCCACCAAAGGGGCTCCACGCCGTGCTGTGGAGCCACAGTTATGTCACTGGGGCTTCTGAGGGAGCCTCCCACTGCTGGATCACAGGGCTCTGCTGAGAGTAACTGGGAGGGGGTCCAGGCTCCTCAAAGAATCACTCCAGCCATTTTCCTCAGCAACAGAACAGAGGTGGCTCAGCCTGAAGCACCTGACGTGTCCCAGGAGCCTGGGACAAGGGAGGCTATTCTATTTCCAGAGCTAAATCCCTGCCCCAGCAGCCTGGGACAAGGGAAGCTGTTCCACTTCCAGAGCTCAATTCCTGCCCCAGCAGCCTGGGAAAGGGAAGCTGTGCCATTTCCAGAGCTCAATTCCTGCCCCAGCAGCCTGGGACAAGGGAAGCTGTTCCACTTCCAGAGCTCAATTCCTGCCCCAGCAGCCTGGGACAAGGGAAGCTGTTCCACTTCCAGAGCTCAATTCCTGCCCCAGCAGCCTGGGACAAGGGAAGCTGTTCCACTTCCAGAGCTCAATTCCTGCCTCAGCAGCCTTGGCCAAGGGAAGCTGTTCCACTTCCAGAGCTCAATTCCTGCCCCAGCAGCCTGGGACAAGGGAAGCTGTTCCATTTCCAGAGCTCAATTCCTGCCCCAGCAGCCTGGGAAAGGGAGGATGCTCCATTTCCCTGACTCTGCCCAGGAGACATCACAGCTCCTGCTGCCTTTCCTCTGGGATTAATGGGCAAACACCAAATGACAGACACGTTACACCCCACGTGGAGGCCTTTGCTCACATTTTCCTTGATGCCCCGGCTCTTGAGCTCCTGGATCTCTGCCATGAGCCTCTGGAGCTCCTGGCAGGTCTCCCTGTAGAGCTCGTAGTCCTTGATGGGGTCCCGCAGATCCACCTCGCTCTCCTCGCTGTAGTACCTGACATCCTGCCAAGGCAAAAACACCTCCCGTGGCTCATCCTTCCCTCTGGAAAGGGCTCTGGGGGACAAGCTGCCATTTCTGACTCTGCCCATGAATCCCAAGGCTTTTCACAGGGAGAGGACTCGGTTCCAACAATCCCAAACCCACCGGTCATTAAAACACTTGGCAAGTTCAGGCTGTCTATTATTGTCAAAAACTTGAATTGGCACCATTGGGGTGTCCTGTGCAGGGCCAGGAGTTGGACTGGAAGATCCTTTCCAACTCAGGATATTCCATGATCTACGTGACCACAGAGAATAAACCAGAAAGGTGATTATTCCTCCTCCTCCTCCTCCTTCTCCACCCTGCTCCTCACTCTGGCTGATCCTACACTATCCTGCTGCTCACGGGAGGGTTTGAAGGCACCATGCAAATCCCTGAGGGATCTTCCAGCTTTGTGCTCACTCTGCAGAGGAGTGTTTGTGTCTCCTGAAAGAGATGGAAGCAGGTTTAGGAATTCACAGCGGGAGTTTAAGAGGCACTGGAAGCTGGGGGAACAAGATCTTACAACTCATGGAATTCCAGAATGGTTTGGGTGGGAAGGGACTTTAAAGCCCATCCAGTCCCATGGGCAGGGACACTTTCCACTATCCCAGTTTTCTCCAAGCCCCGTCCAACCTGACCTTGGGCCCTGCCAGGATGGGGCAGCCACAGCTTCCCTGGGCACTGTTTTCCAGCAGGGAAAGGCAGGCCAGCACAGAGGGGTGTGGGCGGGTCCCTGGGCAGGTCTGTACCTGGTCCGTGTCGCCCTTGCCCCGCTTGCCCTCGGCTGGGACCCCGTCCGTGCGGATCACCTTGGGCTTCCTCTTCTTGCTGGACTCGGAGGACATGGTGCTGCCGGCAGGGCTGGGGAGGGGGCACAGGGCGAGTCCGTGGGGGCCAAACCTGCCTGGACTGCGGCTCCCCCCGCCAGCCCCCTGCAGGGTTCCCTTGCCTCCCTCCATCCCGCACCTCCCACCCCTTCCCAGCCCCCCCAGACCGGCTCTGAGCCCCACCAGCACGGCGGGCCGGGGTCTCTGCTCCAGCACAGCCCCCCGGGCCCCCACCGCCACTGAGCTCCCCTGGGACCCCGGGCCCGAGCGCTCAAACCCTCCCGGCCGCGGGAGCGCCGCTGCCCCTGAGCCCCCAGAGTCCAGCACAGCGGACTGCGGCTCCTGCCTCAGCAGAGCCCCCCGGAGCCGCAGAGCCGGGACCCTTCGCTCCTCCAGAGCACCCCAGACCCCCGCACATCTATCCCGGGGCGTCCGCTCCTCCGAGCCCCCCCAGACCCGGGCCCCTCCACTTCTCCAGAGCCCCCAGATCCCAGCACATCGGGCCCAGAACCCCTCACTCCTTCAGAGCCCCCCAGACCCTCACGCCGGGGATTCTCCGCTCCTGAGCCCCTGAGACCTCCAGCACACCGGGCCCGAGGCCTCAGAGCTCCCCCAGCGCCCCAGCTCGGGGCCTTCGCCCCTCCAGACCAGGACCCTCCATGTCCACTGAACCCCTAGCACAGCGAGCCACGGACCTTCCGGCCCTCCGGAGCCTCCCCGGCCCCTCCCGGGGGTCCCGGTTCGCCCCGGCACTCACCGCGCCCTCGGCTCCGCGCCTCCCGGAAGTGACGTCACGGAACAACAGAGCGCGGTGCGGCGGCGAGAGGCTGCCACTGCTACGGGCGCCCCCTAGCGGACCTGACATCCTGGAGGACCCGCAAGGCGCGCTGGGGGCGTGGCTTCGGCACATGGGCGTGGTACACTGTACGTGGGCGTGGCTTAATTGGGGCGTGGTCACCATGTGAGTCCTCCGTATTGGGGGCACTGGTGGGATTGGGGGGTTCCTGGTGCAGAAGGGCACCCACAGGCACAGGGGGAGCTTGGACAGGGGTCCCAGGAGCACTGATGGGTGTCCGTGGGCTTGGATGGGGTCCCCAGTGGCACTGGGGGTATCCACTGGGTGGGGGGGATATGAGATGGGGTCCCTGATGGCACTGGGGGTATCCATGGTCTTGGGATGGGATCCCCAATGGGGTGGGGGACACACAGGGCCTTGGGGGGGGCACAGGATGGAGTCATCGATGATGGTGGGAGGATCCATGGGCTTGGGGGGGCCTTGGGATGGGGTCCCCAATGGCCCTGGGGGGTATTCATGAGCTGGGCTGGGCCTTGTCTTGGGGTGCCCAGTGGTACTGGGGGATCCAGGAGCTTGGTGGGGGGCACTGGATGGGGTCCCTGCTGGTGCTGGGTGTACCCATGAGCCTGAGGGGAGCATGGGCTGGGGTCCCTGATAGCACTTGGGGGTATCCATGGGTTTGGCAAGGGGTCCCCAGTAGCACTGGGGTTTTTGGGGGTCCCTCAGTGTATCACAGCACCCATGGGTGGGGGTCCGTTGGTGCAGGAAGCACCCATGATGTGGGGTGGGGCAGCCCCCTGGGTGACACCAGCCTGGGGGGGTCACACCAAGCACCCCCAGTCCCGCCCTCCCCACCCCGAGAGGGGCCTAGGCTTTAGCATATTAAATATTTAATTGGCAGCAAAGGCACCCGCTGGGCTCATCAGGAGCAATTAAGCCCCCCCCACCTCCACAGCCTGCCCAGGCCCCCCCAGCAGCACCATCCTGGGGATCCAGCACAGGATGGGGGGCTCCCACCTTCCCCTCCCTGCTCTCAACCCCCCCAGGGCACCCCAAAACGCGGTGGGAGAGAGAGCTGGGAGCCGGGGGGAGCAGAACCACCCAGCCCTTCCCCAGCAGGGCCAGGGCACAGGCAGAGAGCCCCTGGGGGTGCAGGGAGAGCCCCCCGGCACGGCCCCCAGTCACTGCAGGGGGGAGATCTTCAGGGGAATCATTATCCGTGATTCCATGGTCCGGATCAGCGGCACTGGGGAAGGGAAGGAGACAGAGGTGAGGGCAGGGGGTCCCCAGCACGGGCAGGGGGTCCCCAAAGCCGCTGGGGGTCCCCAAAGCTGCTGGGGGTCCCACTCACCAGTGTAATAAACGTTCTCATCCCAGCCCCTCTTCCTCCAGGCCGCATTCCTCGTCTCCTCCCGCGACTGCAAATTCTTGTAGGCTGTGGGGAGAGGATGGGGTGGCACCCTGACCCCCCCAGCCCAGCCCCCAGGCCGGGGGTCCCCTGGGGGTGACAGCCCTTACCCCAGAGGTGATGCACCACGTAGAGCTCCCCGATCTGGGAGAAGAACCCCCCGACTGCCTCCTGGTTCTCCTGGCGGTACTTAATGGCCCGAGCCCTGCACGAAGCCAGGGACACGTGGGGGGCCTGCCCCAGGGGTCCCCCCTTCTCCAGAGGGAGCTTTTCCCACCTTGGATCCCCCCATGCTGGGAAACCAGTGGCTTACCAGTTGTTGCCCCACTCGATCATGGTCCCTGGCTGGAAACAGGGGAGGAAAACCAGTCAGAACCCCCCTGCTGGCCCAGCTTGGGGTCTCCTCATCCAGGAAGGAAGAATCTGGGGGGCTGCCCCCCAAAACCTGGGGTACACCAGACTGAAGACCCTGCCATGAGGCACAGGCCGATCCCCACCTTCAGCTTGTAGGTCCTCAGCTCGTAGATGTTTGGTCCCTGGCGGGGCTGGGGCTCGTTCCAGAAGCTGAATTCCAGGAGCAGCTGGTTCCTGCGGGACAGCAGCATCCGGCTCCTCTCCTTGCGGAAGTCCAGGTACTCCTGGGGACAGCCCCAGCCGCGGGTTTCGGGGTGGGGGCGACGCGGGCCGGGGGTGTCGGGCACGGGGGTCTCGCCCCCACCCCGCTGGTACCTTGTTCTGCCTGAGCTTGTTCATGCAGTCCATGAGCGCCGGGTACCCGCCCGAGAAGCGCCACAGGTGCACTGCAAGGAGGGTTTTGGGGTGTGGGGAAGGGGAGCAGCACCCCAAAATCCCACCAAAATCTCTGCCTTTGGCAGCAGAGGCAGCAGGAGCCGCTGCCTGCCCTCACCTGCCTGGTCCTGCTCGCCGTACCACGTGTTCCAGTTGCCCACCAGGTCACAGGGGTAGTCGGGGTCTGAATGGAGCTTGGGCAGCACCTCCTCTCTGTGGGGGCACAGAGGGGGGCAGTGGGGTGGGGGGCAGCACCCCAAAACCCTCCCAGTGCCCCTCTTTGCCCTCCCAGGGTTTGCCCAAACAGGACCTGGCGCAGCCTGGGGGATGCATCCATATCACAGGGAGGGAAACTGAGGCACAGAACAGGAACACAGATCCACCCAGGAGCTCTGCACGAGCCCTCCCACCCCTGTCACTCCAGAGCAGCACCCCAACATCCCACTGGGATGCTGGGAAGCCCCCTCAGTGTGCTCACGTCAGTTTGTTGTAGGCTTCCAGGCATTCCGGCTTCACATTGTGAACTGCAGGGACAGGAGAGAGGGGCTGGGAAGGGGGGGAAGGAGCCGGGAATGGGGGTCCCAATGGGCGAGGGGGGCACCCCGTCTGTGCCTGCCTTCTTCCCAGCAGGAGCACTCACACTGGATCTTGTAGAGGTTGCTGGTCTCCTTCTTGGAGAGGAGGTTGGAATGCGCGTCCTTGCGCGGATCCACCTTGTGCACGAAGAGGGAGCGGAACCAGCTGCCCTCGACATCCCTGGAGAGCCCCCTGCGGGACAGCGGGGCAGGGGAGACACCGGGAATGACCGGGAGTGACCGGGAATGACCGGCGGGATGGCAAAACGGGATCCAGAGGCCACGCTGCCAGTCCTGCGGGCAGCTGCCCCCACTGTCCGGCTCCCGGGGAGCCCCGGGACGTCACTGGCTTCAGCTCAGTTCATACTGGGAGCTCTGTCCCCTGGTCCAGTCTGTCCCCCTGAATCCAGAGGGGTTTTGGCCACGCTGCTCAATAGAGCAAGGACACTGGTGTGGGGGTGTGGGACAAGGGGGGCAGCCCCCGTGGGAGCCCCCTCAGCCCCAGTGGCCACTCCACGGGCAAGGGGACACGGGGCAATGGGGGCACCCCCCCATAGGACCCCCTTTACCCAGGGGCTGCTCCAGAGCTGGTGACCCTTCCACGGCCAAGGGGACATGGGGCGATGGGAGCAGCCCCCAGCCTGTCCCCCGGGGCTCCCATTAGCCCCTGGGGTGGCTCCGGTGCCCCGAAGAAGGTCGGGTTCTACTCCAGGGCAGTGGCGGGGGGGGGAGCGGGCCCCCTCGGCCCCGGGTCCGAGCTGCGGCCAGACCTTTGTCCCCAGCGAGGCAACGACCGTGGGGCCACTCTGGGGGCCGCCCGCCGGGTCCAGGAGGGCCGCGGGGTCCGGGGAGGGATCAGGGGGCTCAGGGGCGGGGGGCGCGGGGTCCCCGCCCGGGGGGATGCGGGGTGCGGGTAGGGATCAGGGGTGCGGGTAGGGATCAGGGTAGCGGGGTGCGGGTGTCCCGACCCGGGGAGATGCAGGGTCCGGAGTCCGGGCAGGATGCGGGGTCCAGGGGGAATGATAAGGAAGCCCAGGGGAGCAGGGTGCGGGGGTCCCCTCCCGGGGCGATGCGGGGGCAAGGGTGGGGATCAGGGGTCTC
>VZSE01008441.1:0-13623 GCA_013398275.1 Promerops cafer
CAAACCAAACCAAACTGAACCACACACAGGAAAAGAAAAATTCAAGTGTAACTTGTTGCTCAGCCTTTCCAAGCTGTGATCACAAAATTAATCCAGGTGGAAAAGACTTCCAAAATCATCAAGTCCCCCACTAACCCGTGTTCCTAAACACCACATGCACACATTTTCTGAACACCTCCAGGAATGGTGACTCCAACCCTCCCTGGGCAGCCTGTTCCAATCCTTGGCAGCCCTTTTGGTGAAGGAATTCTTCCTAATATCCAATCTGAACCTCCTCTGGAGCAACCTGAGGCTGTTTCCTCTTGTTACCTGGGAGAAAAGACCAACTCCCACCTGGCTACAACTTCTTTTCAGGGACTTTCAGGGAGCAAATGACTTTTGTGAGATTCCACCTCAGTTCTACAAACACAACCAGAGCACCCCCACACGGAGCCCCTCTCAGGAAAAGACCCCACAGCACTTAATTAAATTACTTAATTAATTTAAGCTCCACAACACGCCACTCCACATTTGAAGACACTTTTTATCAGGGTCCCATTTCTGGTGTCAAAGGATCACTGGATGCCATCCTATGACGACACCTTGGAATAATAAATAAATATTCCCCTACAAATATCCCTGCTGCTCCATGCTGATCCTATCACTCTTCCAGACAAATGACCTGGGAGCGTGGCAGCTCAGAAATCCGGAATATTTTGGCATGTCCTGCCCTGCAATGGCTGCAAGCAGGAGCCAAAGCTGATCCTTGCAACGACAGCTGCAGGATAGGCTGAACGAGGTCTGCTGTAAACAAATTAAAAATTACCTCACTTGCCTCCGTTTTATCCCAGGTGAATCTCTGCCGTGCTTAGCAGCACCTTATATTAAAATTCTGCTTTAAAATCCAGTGTTAATTAAGCAATTAAGGATGGCAAGGCTGATTTTATGGCATCGTTTACTCCTGGATGACTGTGCTGTGAGGTGAACTCCACCAGCCATGTTTTATGGCCTTGTGAAAAGCTGGCTTCCTTTTCTCGTTGCTTTTATAACAGATTATAATGAATTTTTCTTCGTGTATTTTAAGTTATTTGCTTGATAACAAAGTGGTCTTATTATTTGCCACATTAGCATAAGGTGCTGTCAGCTGGAGTTTAGCAGCAGTTAGAGACGTATTTGCAAATTAAAGCACTCCAGATAAAAAACGACAACCTAGAAAAATGCAGCAGCAACGTTCATCACAAGTTTAGAAACAGAGAGGATTTTGGAATGCAGAAAATTCAGCTTGGGGGAGGAGGATATGGATTGGTGGGCGTTGCTTATGGGATCTATAGGGTACAGAGTCACTGGGTGAGGCAGGTGGGCCAAAACGATGGATTTTAGGCAGAAAATATCACCTGGACAATGCTCAGGGTGGGATTGTTGGGTGTCCTGGGCAGGGCCAGGAGCTGGACTGGATGATCCCTGGGCTCCCTTCCCACTCAGGATACTCTGTGATTCTGTGAATTTCAGGAATTTGGGGGCCAAATCTGTGTGATATTTCTTATTCTGAGCATTTTGTACTGCAGAACCAAAGAGAAACATTCATTAATAGAATAAAATGAGCTCCAAAGCACGTGAAGCCTCAGTTCCCAGTTAAATTCCAATCCCAGCTAAACTCTGCAAGGACTAAGAATTCCTCAAAATTAGTGATAAGGACAAAGGGGGAAGAATATAAAATTATATTGCTTTTACTAAAAACCTGATTCACTTGAATGGTGTGCCTGTACATGAGCATAATAAATACATTAAACATGAATAATTTATCAGGATGTGTTTGGAGTAATGGGAATATTGGTAATATTTTTAAATTCCTGTGATGCTTTTGAAGCACAACAGGACAAATGCAGCCATTACTCACCTCACACACCACCAGAACATCCAAACTCACCTTCCTCTTCTAAAAATAGACAGAGAAAGCAGGAGTGACAAGAGGTTAGTCCTGACAGTGAGCAAGTGGTGGCAGTGGCACACGGAGGGCAGGAACTCCAGACTCTCCTGGGGTAGGGCATGGGCTGAAGTGAAGGATGAGAAGGATGGACTTGTACAAATAATCACCTGCACAAGCTGAGCCAAGGTTGTAGCAGGGACTGTTTCATCCTCCTTTTGTACCTCCATCCTTAACCAGGACGTGTGCTGGGGGTGATGTCCCAGTGGTCCACACGACCAAAGGCTCCTGGAATCATTAAAGTTGGAAAACATCTCCAGGATCACCAGTTCCAGCCTTTGACTGAATGCTGCCCTGCTACTAAGCCACATCACAACGTGCCACATCCTCTCACTCTCTGAACACTTCCAGGGATTCCACCATCACCCCGTGGATGTCCCCAGCCACCGTCACCCCGTGGATGTCCCCAGCCACCATCACCCTGTGGATGTCCCCAGCCACCGTCACCCCGTGGATGTCCCCAGCCTCGCGGGGTGCATTAACTGCCAGCTGTGCCATGTCCAGTGCCAGGCAGGATCAGCTCAGGCACTGCCTGAGGCCCCTCGGTGCCACCTCAGCAGAAGAAATGTTCACAGGAACATCACTCCTAATGCCTTAGACAAACCTCCAGCCTCGCGTGCCACGGGCAGGGCCCTCACAAGGGAGCAGCAAGTGGATTTGCTGGATATTAACACGGACAGAGGCAGGGGGATAAATGGCTGGGAAGGGTCAGAGCCTGCCAAGACAATCAGAAGATTTGTGGCAAGTGTTAATTAGTCACAAGCTAGAGATGAACATTCCCATCAGTCTCAGGAGGCCCAGGGAGCCCCTTCCTTCAAGTGCTGTTTCCTGCCCTTCACAGAAATCCTTCCCCACAGGCACTGGGTGCCTTTCAGCCTGACACATCTGTGGTTTTTACTGCTCCTCGTTTTGCTTCATTAGGGTGAGGCTGTGCCCGTAAATTTGGCCATCCAAGAGGAGATTCCCATTCTGCCCACTGCAACCATCAGCACCTCAGGACAGGGATTGCTTCTTCCACCACATTCATTTAAATTGTGATTTCAGGAGATACAACCTGCAGGAAGAGCCTACATGGAGCTGCTGGAGCAAGGCCAGAGGAGATTACAGAGCTGCTCCAGGGCTGGAGCCCCTCTGGAGCCAGCCCAGGAGAGCTGGGGGTGCTCACCTGGAGAGGAGAAGCTCCAGGGAGAGCTCAGAGCCTCTGGCAGGGCCTGAAGGGGCTCCAGGAGAGCTGCAGAGGGACTGGGGACAAGGGATGGAGGGACAGGGCACAGGGAATGGCTCCCACTGCCAGAAGGCAGGGATGGATGGGATTTTGGGCAGGAATTGTTCCTGTGAGGGTGGGGAGCCACCAGCACCAGTTTCTGACTTAAGTGGACCTGTAAGAGAACTTTTCAGCGTAGTCACGCCATCAGCTGATGAGCTTAAACTGTGAGAGTCGTGCCACAACCCCACCCTCTCGTCACATCCCTGAGCTCACAGAAATGAGGTTCTGCATTTGCTCTGGAGCAGCTGGACAGCTCCTCCCCGTTGCCACTGCAGCCAGGCCGTGGCGTGCCCTGGGGAAGGGGCTGGGTGCAGAGAGGGCGCAGATCCCGGCCGAGGATCACTCTTGGAGCTGAATTACTGGAGCAGCAGGGCAGCAGAATTCCTGGCACTCTCTCAGGACTTACTGCAGCTGCAGCTCACCCTTCTGAAGCTGCTGGTGCTGAGGAGACACCACAGACAGCAACCTTTAGAAATGATTATCCAGTTTTGCCTTGGTCACATCCACCGCCAACTCCTCTTTGACACAATGTTTTATTGAACAAAATCCAGTTCCATCCCATAAATAGCCCTTCTGCTCTTGTTGTAGGCACATCACTTCATTAAACTCTAAATATCGTCATCCAAAGGTCGCAAAGAAAATCCAAATCCCATTTCTAAGGGTGTTCTAAACAGCATATTGTGAAAAAAAAAAAAAAAAAAATTAGAATTGTGATCTGGACAGAGCTCAGCCTGAAGTTCACAGAGGGAAAAGTCTTCTCCCATTTACAAGATCAAGTACAAAGAGGTGTTCCCATTTTAAAAGAGCAAGATCCATACATTCTTTATATAGCACAAATCAATGCCTCATGACTAGATAATGGTCCAATAACTTTGTCTCCTGAAGGACTGCTGAGGATCAAATGGATACAATTAAGTGGAAAATAGAAGTACTTACAGGAAGAGTTGAAAATGGATTAAATCATAAACCACCCCTAATGGCTGGTGAAACACTCTCTGCAAACCCACCGAGGTCACAGCAGTTTCCTTCTTGGAAATCTCCTCTAGGTGCTTGGGGAAAGCAGTAATTTCAATTTATGGGAAGATAAAACATCCCACAGTCACTGCAACATTCAAAAGACAGAAAAATCAAACAAAGCCACTGCATCTCAGAGCAGGAACTCCCAACACCGACCCAAATCCCCAGCTCAGAGGGCTCTCCTGCAAAAATAGCCAGAAAAACTTTTCCAAAACCACCCTTCACCAGTCCTGCCTGTCACCTCTGTGTCCTTGCAAAAACCAGCTTGGAGGAATGATGGAAAAGTCTGATTATTAAAATATTATTANGCACAAGAATGAATGTTGGAAAGGTCTGGTTGTTAAAGAAAAATAATAATTAAAAAGTATCAGCTACTAAAAAGGGAAGGAATTTTCCAGAAATAAATGAGGAATGAGCATTCTTCATTAGATAAAATATTATTGAACTTTTTCAAAGATGACTCGGTTTTTTTTTCCTCTAGTATTAATGAGGGGAAAAAAATGATGAATTTCGACAATTCTGCACTTTGCATTTATAAAGTAAAATTGCTCAGGTACCAGATTGATTGGACTTCTCTGATCCAATCTGTCTTCATGTAATGCCAATTAAAAAAACCCCCAGCAAATAAAATTATTACAGGAGAAACTTCACCTCATGCAGCATAAATTCCTCTTAAATAGTTAAGATCAGAATTTGTTCAATTAGCAAAATATTTGGAGGGGACAAGGGAGACGCATCTGCTGCCACTGAATTTCCTGTCACAGCACAAAACACACCAGAAAAATGTGACAAGAAAATGAAATGGTTTTGGTCACTTTTTGGTTTTTTAGCCTCATTCTGACAAAGCCTTTCCCCAGCTGTGGAACAGATGTGGACCATTCTGTGTCTACAAGGAAATCTCAAAAATCTCTGTTATTTTTGTTAATCAATATNTTATTATTAATAATAACAGCACAAGAATGAATGTTGGAAAGGTCTGGTTGTTAAAGAAAAATAATAATTAAAAAGTATCAGCTACTAAAAAGGGAAGGAATTTTCCAGAAATAAATGAGGAATGAGCATTCTTCATTAGATAAAATATTATTGAACTTTTTCAAAGATGACTCGGTTTTTTTTTCCTCTAGTATTAATGAGGGGAAAAAAATGATGAATTTCGACAATTCTGCACTTTGCATTTATAAAGTAAAATTGCTCAGGTACCAGATTGATTGGACTTCTCTGATCCAATCTGTCTTCATGTAATGCCAATTAAAAAAACCCCCAGCAAATAAAATTATTACAGGAGAAACTTCACCTCATGCAGCATAAATTCCTCTTAAATAGTTAAGATCAGAATTTGTTCAATTAGCAAAATATTTGGAGGGGACAAGGGAGACGCATCTGCTGCCACTGAATTTCCTGTCACAGCACAAAACACACCAGAAAAATGTGACAAGAAAATGAAATGGTTTTGGTCACTTTTTGGTTTTTTAGCCTCATTCTGACAAAGCCTTTCCCCAGCTGTGGAACAGATGTGGACCATTCTGTGTCTACAAGGAAATCCCAAAAATCTCTGTTATTTTTGTTAATCAATATCTTCCTGTGCCATCTTTGCATATGAACCAGCTTCTTTCAAGGATTTGTCTTGAGCCTCAAGTCTAACCCAAACTTTCCCCACTCAGCTGACTGGGAAACCTCTCAATGAGGTCAGATGGGAGAGAAACACAGCCAGGAAAGAAAAAAAAAACCCAAAAAACCAAAACTCCAACTCACCACCATCTGTTTGCAATTGGATTAATAAACAAATCACTGAAGAACCCTTGTAAATAAAAAAAAAAAAAAAAGTCGCAATTATTAGGCTGAGGGCATGTTTTTCAAATTAACCTTGCAAATTGAAGCAGTAATAAAACATTGAGATGCATGTAAAGCCTCTCCAGTTCCTCTGTTTAAATTGATTTTAGGATATACATCAACTCCAGTAAGCATCAGCTGAATAATTCTTTCTTTTCCCAGCAATAGTTGTCAAATGTTCCATCAGAAAAGCTGCAAAATGGCACTGAATTCCATCCCTCACTGTAGCTCTGCCAGGAAAATAACCTCACTCAGGGAGATCTCTCAAGCATCATCTTAACTTGCCCTGGATCCCACCCAGCTGCACACTCAGAAATAAGTGTCCTTTCAGGCTCTAAATATTTGGGGTGTTTAATGAAATGATTAACAAACAGAACTGAAAGGAGAAACCACTCAATTCACGCCAGAGGGATTTATTTATTTTTTTTTTTTTTTAACACAATAGACTGAATGAAAGAACTAAATAAAAACTGGAAACAGAACCTCAGCAAATCTTCCAGCACAACTAAAAATTAGTTCTTTCCAATATAAAGGCACTGTGAGCTTGGAGTTGCTGCGGCTCATGATTGGTTTCTTATATATTTTCTGATCTATTTCTGGTTTCCAGAAGCACTTTTACCTCAGCAATCACAGAACCATTTGCTCTTCCCATAAAGCAGTTGCCTACCTGTGCTCACCCGCTGGCTCAATTTTCCAGCTCGGAATCAGAGATAATGTTTTCCACTCCAGCCATTTGGAGTTGTCGCCTGAACTCCGAGAACAGCCTGAAAGGTTGCAGAACAGATGTAAAAATGGAATTAAAAAACGTGCTGAACAAACACCTGGAGGTTTGAGGCTGGTTTTTTACTGGCTGCAGGTATTCCAGACTTCCAGCTCCGCACACTTCCAGCCCCAACTTCTCATTCCACTGCAGTGAAATCCTTTTATGGGAGTGCTTTTGGGAAATCTAATCATTATTTCATAAGTAAATTACTGATTCTGGCTTTGAGTTTCCCGACTTTCTCTGCCCATCTATTTATCAATATAAACCATCACATATTTCAACAAGAGTTTGGTTGACGTGCAGACATTCATCCATTCCTTTCTCTTCTGTGGAATAAACTCATTTTCTTAGGAACAATTACTGGAAGGGAAAATCAATGTCTTACATTCAATTCTTGGGTTTCGAGTGCCTGAAATATCAGAACACTCTTCCAGTTATTTCTGTTTTCTAATCCAGCAAGTAGAATACGATATCTTAATTTTTTTATAACTCGTGTACAATAGAAAAGAGATCAAATCTGCTCCTCTGTGAATTTGTGGCACTCTGGCTCAAAAGGAAATTTGATGGGTTTGGGTGCTTTGCAGCCTAAACCATTTCCTATCTCACTATAACCAAAATCATAATTACTGTCTTCTACAGAACTCTCACCACACATTCCCCCCTTAAAAAAAAAAAAAAAAAAAAAAAAAAAAAAAAAAAAAAAAAAAAAAAAGTCCAATTATCATTTCCTTATTAATTCAGGATGACTCTTCCCCACAGAAAATGGCCCAGGCCTTAAAATTTAAAAGTGTCATTTCTAAAGCCAGAAAGATAAGAGGACTTTTTTGACATGGTTCTGCAGGTTCAGCTCCTTGAGAATTCTGATAAAAGTGGCCAGGCATCAGGAATAAAAAGAAGAAAAAGATGATGAACAGAGAGAGATAACCTGGCCTTTTCTCCCTGGTTGTCAGATTCTGCCACAAAATTAACATGTAGCATGTGTTGGAATGGACTGGTGAAGGCTGTAGGAGTCTGAGACTAAAAAAAGGATGATCACATTTTAAATGATGGGAATTTGTTGCCAGAAATTCATTGATTAATCTGGAATCCTACAGCCTTGAATTCCTTCGTGTAGAATTTCAGATTTCTTCAATACCCTGTTAGGTTTAACTCTTCCAACTCTGCATATTCTGAGAGGACAATTCATTGCAGTCTCTCACACTCAAATACACGGACAAAATAGAATTCTCATGACAAAGGCACTGTTCATGCCCAAAAAGAATTGTGCTTTTCATGCACAAAACATGTGCTTTTCATGCACAAAAGGGAGCATTTGCACCTCCAGAGTCACTCTGGGTATTCCAAGAACCTTGAGACCCTTTCCTGCCTGCAACCTTTGGCAAATTCTAATTTGATTTTCCTGCTGGCTTCCCAGACTGCTCCAGCTCCATCCCTCCCAACAGTTTCATTCCTTGTGCTTTCCTGGGGGATGCCACCAGCTGAAGCTCCAGCACGTTCTCCAGATGCACAAAACCTGGGATGCTCCCGTGGTCTCCCAATATTTGGAGCTGGCCCAGAGCTGCCCTGCCTGTGGATAAATCTGTGCCTCGCCGGTTTAACGACGGTGCTTGCAGCACACTGGGGTGTAAAGTGGGGAAGCCAAGCTCAGCACCGAGGTATTTCACTTCTTTTCCAGCTCCCTTTAGGGGATGAGCTGATTTCTTGGCAGAGGATAGCCCGAGGAATGATTTTTTTCAGTCACAAGGTAGATATTCCAATTGCAGTTTTTACTGTTCCGACAGTAACAGCTTCACCCAGAGCCTCCTCTCAAAGGGAAGGGAACAGGATCCCACATAAGGTGAATGAAGATTACTTTGGGAAAATGGAAGGATTTACCTTCTGTGGCTCATTGTCACTGTCCTCCCTCTCTGGTTAACAGTCACAGAGCAACCAAAAGACAAGAGAAGAGCAATATTTGAGCTTTGGTGGCTGCAGGTGAAAACAGCACAAGTCAACCGTAGAATTTGCTGAGCTGGGAGGGATGCTCAAGGATCGAGTCCAGCCCCTGGCCCTGCACGGACACCCCAAAATCCCACCCTGTGCACCCCTGGGAGCAGTGTCCAAACTCTCCTGGAGCTCTGTGGGGCCGTGCCCATTCCCTGGGGAGTCTGGGCAGTGCCCAGCACCCTCTGGGGGAAGAACCTTTCCTGAAATCCACCCCAAACCTGCCTGGCACAGCTCCAGCCATTCCCTCGGGTCCTGTCAGAGAGAGAAATCAGTGTGTGTCCCTGCTCTTCCCCTCACGAGGAAGCTGCATTTCAGAATGAAGCAGCTGGGACTCAGTTTCTTCCTGTGGAAAAGCCAATTCTTTATTCACACAACTCATTTTTATACAGTTTTTACAGACCTCATGTGCAACTTTAATTGGTTAGTAGCTTTCTTGCCAATTACTCTGTTGGTTAGTAAAAGGTGTTTTACTTGTCCATCAAATCTCTCTATTCCTGAATTGTTATATATTTTCTTCACTGATTCTCATGGGACAAAGCCCTTGTTGTTGCAGGTGCATTTGTTTTTCACCCTCAGAATAGGTTGTTACGTTACCAAACTCATTCTCAAGATGGCTGCAGGTGGGAACTTGTGCCTGGCTGCACCCAGAGGCAAAGCCAGGCCAGCAGAGCAGTGCCAGATTTCATAAGGCCTTTCCTTCATAGTTCTTGGACCTCTCTACGACGGCTGCAGACCCCGGTGAGGCTCCCCTCAGTCCCCCCCTCTCCAGGCTGTGCCACCCCAGTGCCCTCAGCCCTCATCCTGCTTCCCCTCAATGCCCTTCACCTTCTCCTCGGCCCTCCTCGGATCCTCTCTCAAAGCTTTTATATTTATTATTTGTGCCAACAATTTCCAGCGTCCAGAGGAATCGGCTGGGCAATTGTCCCTTGAAGATTTTCCACAAAACCTAACAAACCTTCTCCGTGTCTCTGGGAGCATTTGTTGTGAGGTTATTACAGAGGGAAAAGGCCACAGGACTCTTAAGTCTGATGGATAAGGGAAGATACAAACTTTAAGAGTTACAGTTTTAACATTTTAACTGCAAAAAGAATTGCTCAGAACAAAATATTTCAGCTCACTGACCATGAAGAAACTTGTTTCATTTCTCCCTTAGTTTTATATACACAGGCCAGCACTTGGATGCATGGTTCTAACCAGCCCACAATGACAAACTGATTTTCAACCTGTCTCAAATTTCCAAATTATTTTTTATCAGAAGTATTTGATCTAAAATCTACACCATTCTCTAAGCTAGATTTATATTTTGTAAAAGAAAAATTGAAGATATTTTAAAAAGTCACAACTGACAGAAATTATCCCACCAATGGCTCCAAGAGGCTCTGGAGGAGCACACAGATGTATTTTTAGCAGGAATTTAAGTGTGGTTAAAAATCTGGAACAGATTTCTGAAGATTTTTTTTTTTTAATGTCCCCAGAATAAGCCTGTGACAATCCCTTTGTCTCAATCAGATCTCTCTTTGCTCTCTTTGATGCCAACCCCATAGTCCATTCCACTGCAGGTTATCTCCACATACTGGGCCAGCTCCTTAATTCCCACTTATTCATAACTCCATTCCAGTAGGAATTAATAATTATTACAAAATACAGGGCTGCCAGACGTGGGATTGGGGAAGACAAGGACAAGCCCTACAACCCAGGTGAAGCTCCCAGCTGTCAGGGAACAATAATGATAAAAAAGTACCTACTAAGTTCTTCCCAGGAATCAAGTGGCAAAACTAAACTTAAAAATAGGATTGGGCAAAAGCTTTTCCTCCCACTCCTAAGAGAAATCAGGGAGAGGGAGGGCTCACAGGACATTATTTTCCTGCAAAGGTTTGTTTTCCTCAAGAGGAGAGCGACATTTCATTGAAAAGGAGACTTCAGGGTTCAATTTTTATTAAAAAAAAAAAAAGTTTGTTTCCATGGAGAGTAAAATCTAGAGCATTGCCAACAACTCTACAGATCCACACACAGATATTTGATGTTTTGCTTGTGCTCAGTGTACTGGTTTCATTAAATTTTTTTGTTTCACCTCTCTTAAAATGACCTGAGGTCTTGCATTTGGCACCAGCATCAAACAGCTTTTTCTCCTCCTGTGGGTTAAACACACTGGGTTTAAATTGACTTTGAATGAGGGAAACAAATACAAGATTTCTTTTAATTTACTCTGTGTTCATTACATTTCTTGTCTGCTTAGCCATAACACACCATTGGAAGGAAAATTATTTATAAATTCCTTGGGCACTGTTTTGCCTTTTAGGCAAAGGCTTCTCCTTTTCTTTCAAACCTCACCTGTGTCGTTTTTTGGTTGAAACAAATTCCAGTTTTGAAAATCACAGTATCTAATTCTGCCAAGATAATGCTGAGTTATACAAGAAATGAATAAAGCTTAGCAAGACTTAAGGAAATCCTGGCTAAGCTGTTCAAAGTGAAACCCAACTTTTCCAGTCAGCAGTGAATTTAGGACTATCCGTAGGAGATAATTATAAAATTACAGAGTTCTGCCTGGGTCACCCCCGTGGCATTTGGGGGCATACCAGGGCTTAAATATGATTTCATTAAAGTCAACAGTACTTTTGTGACTGAAGAGAGGACGCTGAGATTTTTATCTACATTTTATCTACAATTATTACATCGTGGTCTTGTCCATGTCTGAAACCCAATGAATGGTAAAGGGCAGGAAGAGCAGTGATGGGAATTGTAATCTGGGCTTTATCAAACTCCACAATTCCTTTCCTTGGCAATTTTATTTGCATGTTCTTGACCTGTAGGTTATGGCAGGAAAGACAACGGAATAAATCAGGGCTAAAAGGAAAATGTGGGATTATGGAAACATAATAACTGAAAAAAAAGAGACCATGGCACCAACAGAGATGGCAAAGGCTTAGGAAATACCATAATTAGGGTCTTTTTGGCTCTAACTTGATAAAAACCACAAAGAACTTGTGCCATCCTCATAGAACCAGAGGTACCCAGACTCCCCATGGCCTCCCATGGAAGCAAATGCCACTCAAAGCTCTCCTTCCATCCCACCCAAGTGCCTTGAAGCACAGCATCAGGAAGCTGTGCTAATAACTCATGAAGGTTCTGTAATTCATTACGTTGTCATTATCATTTGTGATCTTTTCCCTAATTAGGTATCAGTGGGTTTCCTTGGAGAACATATGATTGAGTCTGAAATTGCTGCATGTCCTCAGCAGCATATGCCTGCAACTGGAGCGCTGCTAGGTCGTGTTTCTCAAGTGTATATTTAATATATGGAGGGGTTTGGGGGTTGGTTTTTTTGTGCAAGAGAGTTTGCCAGGGAGGGTGAGCTCGTTACTGAGCGTGGGCTTAATGTCTGACAGGTCTGGGGTTATTAATAACCAGCTGGATCCTTCCTTACATAAACTGGCACGTGGAGGTGGGTCCAGCTGCTGGTCAGGCCTGGGCAGGAGGGAGCCCAGAGCAAGGCTGGCCTAGGAAAACCATTCTTTAGTCTCATGCTTTAGTTAAACTGACCTTTGCTGCAGCTTAATCCATGAATAAATCAGTTTTGTTGCTGTCTGTAAAAATCATGGGATATCCTGAGGGGAAAGGGACGCACAGGGATCATCCCAGCTCGTGGCCCTGCACAGACCCAGCAGCCCCACCCGGGCATCCCTGGGAGGGCTGTCCCCACCCTCTGGGGGAAGAACCTTTCCCTGATATCCAAAGCTCTCCTGATCACAGAATCACAGAACCACTGGGTTGGAAGAGACCTTCAAGATCATCGAGTCCAACCCAACCCCAACACCTCAACTCAATCACCGAGTGCCACATCCAGTCTGTTCTTAACCACACCCAGGGATGGTGACTGCACCACCTCCCTGGTCAGACCATTCCAGTGCTTTATCACCTTTTCTGTGAAAAACTTTTCCCTAACATCCAACCTGGATTTCCCTTGGCACATCTTCAAACTCTGCCCTCTGGTTCTGTCAGTGCTGCCTGGAGACAGAGACCAACCCCCCTGAGCACAGCCACCTTCCAGGGAGCTGCAGAGAGTGATGGGGTCACCTCTGAGTCTCCTTTTCTCCAGGCTGAACACCCCCAGCTCCCTCAGCCCTTCCTCACAGGGCTTGTGCCCCCAGCCCCTCACCAGCCCCGTTGTCCCCTCTGGACGTGACAATCAGGCAGAGCAGCAAGCAGACATTTCCACCATGGCACAGCCCAGCTGGTTCTGTACTGCCTTCCATGCCCGAATTTTTATTTATTTGTGCTCAGACCACAGCGCTGGGAATCCTTGCATCCCCTCTCCTGTAAACACCTCTCCCCAAAATCAGAGATTAACACTCTCTCCATGTTTCCCACAGCCACCAGCAGCTCCAATGGCCCCGCTGGAGCACACAGATTTATTTTCAGCAGAAATTTAAGTAAAAATTGAGGAACACTCCCCGTGATATCGATCGTTTGCACACTAATGGCAATGGTTTATCTGTCATCCTTAAAAACAGTGGCAAAAACCCAGTTAAAAGTGCTCAGTGAGTATTCCCAGCTGAGGGAAAATTGTCCTGTCCCAAAGGCCAGGAGCAGCTGACACCAAGCACATCTCCTCAGTGGAAGCAAGCAGTGAATGATCCCTCCTCTCCCTGCTCTTGCTCCTGGGGAGCAAGAAAAATCAGCTGGCAGAACTGAAATGGGGTGTGAAAGAAAGGTGTATTTTAGTCATATTGCAGCAAAAATTGCTGAAGTCATTAATACTCTAATTACCTGCATATTTATATTTATATTTATATTTAT
>VZSE01008479.1:0-17737 GCA_013398275.1 Promerops cafer
GCCCCCCTTGTCCCCAGCCCAGACCGCTGAGTGCCACGTTCAGGCCTTCCNACCCCCCCGGCTGTCCCCTCCTGGCAGGGAGTTGTGCAGAGCCACAAGGGCCCCCCTGAGCCTCCTTTTCTCCAGGCTGAGCCCCTTCCCAGCTCCCTCAGCCCCTCCTGGGGCTCCAGCCCCTTCCCAGCTCCGTTCCCTGCCCTGGACACGCTCCAGCCCCTCCAGGGCTCTCCTGCAGGAGCCACAACTGGACACAGCCCTCGAGGGGCCTCTCGGTGCCAGCACAGAGGGACAATCCCTGCCCTGCTCCTGCTGGACACACAATTCCTCATCCAGGGACAGAGGGAATGAATGAGGTACTTGGCTTCTGGGTGAACTAAGTGTTACTATTGTAGTGCTATAATTACAAGGGTTTTAAATTAGGTATTGACAGCAGTTGAGAGCTGGTTCTCCACTGTGCTGCTGGCAGGCACTGAGATGTGTACCAGCTCCTAAGGGGAGCAGGCTGTGAGAGTAACTCATTAGCCAGTTACTCCACGGTGCTCTTACTCCACATATGGTGTGAGGGCTGCTGGGGGTCTGGAAGACATTAAGACATGGTCTGAGAAAGGGCTGCACAGGAAAGGCAACAAATAACCCCACAGAGCCAGATCCCCATTCCCACACGTCTGCCAGGTACGTGCCCGTGTCACCCCGAGCCAGGGAGCTGCACAGGGATCCAATTCCCTCACCCTCCTGGGGTGAGCCCACATAGGTGAACTGTGAGGAATTGCACGTGAGGGGAACCTTTGCTTGGTCGCATCCACGTGGAGCAAGTCCTTTACTGTTAAAGAGGGTGGATATTTGCCTCTTCTTCCATGTGCTTTTGCTGCATGGGATGGGCTGAGGGATGCAGTTTCCACATCCCTGTTTCCAGTGGTAATGAATGCTACGGGGAAGCGGACGGCGGTGAGCCCATTTCCTTCACAGTGGGAGGAAAGTAGTAATTCAGGAGACCATTAAACATTGGAAATACCTCTGCGAGGTCCCTACAAAGACACACTCCATTTAGATTAAAGTCCCGTAGGGCCAATTACCTGGGAAGAACATAAGAACTTAAACAAAAGCTGAGTTAGGTATGCTGCCCACCAATGGCTTTGAGCAAGAATGGATGCAGTGAGGAAACACTCGTGTGTGTTATGAAAGTGAGAACACTGAGAGTAGGTCTGTGTAATAACCCACTTTTACTGTTCCCCCAGGATCAGCGTGCGCAGGAAATATCTGTGGCATGCTTGCTTTTCCTGGAGATGACAGCAACCCTTTGGCAACCACTTTGATACTTTTCAAAACGTTGGGCTGTTGTTTTATGAATGCGCTCTGATTTTTTGGCTGCCAGAGCCTTTGTGCTTGGCTTTCTACCCTTCCTAAAGTTGCCCATTCCCATTCCAACCCTGGATGCTTCTCCATGAGTGCCCTTAGGTAGCTGTGATGATGCCTCTGGTTTTCTCCATGTTGCTGTTGGAATGGGGCTTGAAAAAAAGGGAAGCCAACAGAAGTCCCTTATGATCCTTGTGTGAAAATAACCTCTATGGCCTGTGCTTGTCTGTGTGGGTGGCTCTGAACTCCTGGAGATGGAGTATTCAGGCAAATAAATTTGAAACGCTTTGTTTCTGTGAATGTTTTCTGAGAGTGGGCTGAGTATTTTGCACAAGTTTACAAGGGAGAGTTTGATCCCAGCACTGGGGTTAAAACCTGCCTTTGCTTCAGCTGCTAGACCCTGATTTTATTTGAACATTTAGCTATTTACAGTTCGAGCTGAGCACCAGAGCGCACTGATCCTTCGGGCAAGGGATTTTAAAAATGAGTCAGTTTTAAGACACTGGAGCAATATGTTCCTTAAAGTGTTTACTGATGCAAATTGCTGCCTCCTCTTGAAATGGCCTCCTCCCTTAAACATCATAAAAGAACTCTCTTAAGAGAAGACACAATAAACAGTCTGAGGTCTAATAAGTGAACAAGCAAGGCTGAAAGGTTTTAAAATACTGCTTGCTTAAATAAGAGTCATTAACATTGTAACTGATAATGAGAAAAATGCTCATGCCATTAGTGGTTTACCACTTTGGTTCGGAGAGGATAAAAACAGCTTCGTAAAAGAGACCGCAGACTGTCCATTTTCAGCCTCAGTGCAGGGCAAACGCTTCAGGAAAAATACAAACCCCATAATTTAAAATAATAATTTCGCATTTGTGTTTGGGAAGCATGCTCGAAATGCCTTTTGAACACAGGAGAGTGTGGTGGTGTGTGAGCCCCAGCACTGGGTGTCCTTGCCTTGGCGCCGTGGTGGGACATTGGTGCATCCACCTGCTGGGAGCAGTGCAGGAGCAGCCCCTGACTTCCTTTGGTATCCCCATCTGCATGGGGAAAGCTGAATTTGAATTTTACAGGTAGAGGCTCAGGGCTCAGTAGGTACTTGAGGCCATCCTGGGATCCTTCCTGCAGTGGCCTTGCTGTTTCCTGCTGCAGGGCTAGGAAGGTTTTTGGCAAATGGTGAAATTTCAGTCCCAGCTTGGCTTGCTGGTGGAGGGAATAGAAGGTGCTGGGTCTAGGAGGCACTCAGTGCCTCAGGGCTCTGCTAGGACTTGGTGGCTGAGGAGCAGTGGCAGCAGCAGTGGTGTGACCTTGTTTAACTTGACCACCTGGGACAGGTGATCTCTTCTTTAAGGATGGTTCCTTCTACTTCTGCACCTCTTCTTCCTCTGGGCCGTCTCCTGCTCAGTGTGTGGGGCCTTGTGATGACCTCAGGCAGGACTTTGACAATCACAGAATGGAGGAGTTGAGTTGGAGGGGACCTTAAAGATCATCTTGTTCCAACCCCCAAGAAAACCTGGTGTTTCATCTGGGAAAAGCAAAGTTTGGGACTCAGCGTGCTGCATTCCTTGTCTTTAGTAAGGAACCAGAAACGAGGGCAGGAGGAGGTTGAAATGTGTTCTCAGACTATCTCTGGTTGTAAATCCAACTGTCCTGGGTTTTACTGATGCCTCCTGCAGCCCCGCTGCATCGACCACAGGCTTTGCTCTTACGTAAAGATGGAAAGTTCCCCCAGCTCCCCCCATGAAAATGACTGCTGTGCCTTATTCAAAATGAGAACTCAATCAAGGCAGGAACACAGCTGGGCGAATGACAAGAGAAACAGAGCAGTGCCAGGGTGAATTTTTATGGAAACGCTCTCTGAATAGTATTTCCATGAAAAGGCAACTTACTTGCAGATGGAGGCTGCATTGCATGAAGGAGAGTGTGTTGTACCACACCCTGAATCTGTCAAGGTCTATAAACTTTTCACATATTTTAAGTTCAGGCAACAGAGAGGCGATATTTAAGACACAAAGGTTTTCTTCTTTATGTCAATGTAATTATGTTATCCCCAAAGGAAGAAAATGTAAGCCAGGGGAAAATAAAAAGGGAAGTTTGCAGAAGAAACATTTCAAATATAAAGTAAAGGTCAAATATAATTTGAAATAGAAAGTAAATTGATCTATCAGAAAGGACACTTTTCAGGATCGTGGAAAGATCCTAATTTGACATTTCAACAGCATCCTAGAGATAGCAATAATAGGTCTTTGTCAGGGGGTGTGGTGGTCCTTTTAGTGGAGGAGCATGAGGGGCTTAAAAACTGCAAAAACTTTCCCTGTTGATGGTCGTGGCACTTTTCTTATTCACATCACCAGAAAAAAAAGAGGAGAGGAACTATATAAAAAGCAAAAAATAAAGGATGGTTGAGACTCAAAAGGTGGCAGAAAGGAAAAAACCTGAGCCCAATCTTAAAACTGCCACACTTGGATTTACTTAAACACCTTTTTTTTTTGAGTTGTTGTAGCCTTCTCAGTGGGTTGGTTTCCAAACTGCCCAATCTGACTGATTTCACTGCAGACTTAGTGGCTATCAGCGGAGCTTCTCCAAAAGGTGATTTTTGAAATGAGTTAATTTTCCACTGTTTCTGGGACTTTCTCATGTCATATCAATCGAGTTTGAAATGTGCTGAGAGAGAAGTTCTTGAGACAGCCTTGAAATTTTTTTTCAGCCTTTTCCTGAGTGTAGCTTTCTGAAATAAATGGGAATGCGTTTTTTAATTTATGACAGCTTATAACTTGATGTCAGGGCTGTTGTAAGAATAATAATCACGGATTGTTATACTGACCTGATTGTTTACATTTCCTTTTGGCACTGCCAGTGATACGCCAGAGGTAATAACACCAAATGTACTCCTCTGTCATCCTCCCAAAACTTGTCACCAATAGAAGATGACTGTGCATGTGTTTTAAAGCTGAAGGTCAGATGCCATAATGGCTTCATAAAGGTCTGCAGTGGAGATGCCATTACAAGGGACACTTTGGAATGGCTGGGCCTTGGCTCCAGGAGTTGGGAGTAGAGATGAGTGACAGCCATTCTTAAACTGCTGGATTTGAGAGATGGGAAAAACAAACTAAGAAGGAATCTCAGCAGGGGACTGCGAGTTTGTGAGCGGATTTGGTGGTGGCACTGCAGAGTCAGGAGATGGGATGGGCTCTGTGAGGGGTTGGTGGGGGCTGTTGCTCCCTCATTCCAATGTCAGTCTGTCCCCTGCATCCCAGCCAGCTGTGGAGTTGGGGATCCACAGTTTTTAAGGAATTTACAGTGAAATGACCAGGAATCACCTGCCACTAGCACCTGGGAGCACATCCCCCTTACTCAATGACAGTGGGACGTGTCCTCACTCCTCTCTCTGTGACAGTGGGACGTGTCCTTGCTCCTCTCTCCGTGACAGTGGGACGTGTCCTTGCTCCTCTCTCCATGACAGTGGGACATGTCCTTGCTCCTCTCTCTGTGACAGTGGGACGTGTCCTTGCTCCTCTCTCTGTGACAGTGGGACGTGTCCTTGCTCCTCTCTCCTAACCCCCTAAACCCATCTAATACATGCAGTAAGCCAGGCAAAGGCATCAGTAGCAAGTGCTGGCCGGGGTGGAGCACCCCTGGGGACGGAGCAGGGGATCCTGTTACCCTGTCCAGCTGCACAGCCTGCCAGCCGGCACAGAAGGGATGTTAACCCTTTCAGAGCTCTCCTGGTGGGCAGGGAATGGCAGGAAAGTGCTGCTGACGTCCCTGAGGTTGGGCTTCAAAAGGTTCTCATCAGCACAGAAGGGCCACAGGGAAGCCCAAGTGGCTCAGCAGATCTTGGGGATGTCAGTGGCTGTCCCAGGGTGGTGAGGACAGGGCTGGGTTCAGTCTTCCACAGACAAAAAGTGTTGGGGCTGTGCTTTCATGCCCTTACAGCCTTGATTTCCAGCCTGCTCTTTATCTGGGGCTCTTTGTCATATCTCATGTCTTTACAGGCACATCTTGCTACAGGAAGCAATTCAGTTCTCCTGAAAAGAAGAAAAATCAGTTTGCATCAGTGCACGACTGCCTTCTGTCTCTGCTGAACCCCACACACCCACAAACGTTGTCATGCACCGCTTACTTTGCACGAGGAAGGGGATATTACATCTCCAGGTTATTTCCCCAGTACTTTTATTGTTCAGCCCACTACAGGAAGGGTTCAAGGAGTATATCCAGAAAGATGTTTTTGTTCCCCCACCATAGGTTTCAGTCCCAAGACTGCCAATTAAATTATCCCATAAATCCTCCATTATAGGTAGTAAAACCTAATTTTAGATTTCCTGCCCGCTCTAGTGTCCTGCCTGATTGCTACCAGTTGGAGAGAGGCTCAACTTGTTAAGCAGACAATTGCAGTGAATTGGCTGTTTCTTTCTGTGCCATATGTGGAGAACTTTTTAATATCTGGCATTTGGTCATAATTCTCCCTGGTTATTTTCTACCTTTTAGTAGTTCAAACATTGGAGGTTTTTCTGTTGGGTTGGTTTTTTGTTTTTTGGGGGGTTTTTTGGGTCGAAAAACAGACATCTGAAATTTATTCTTTTGTCAAAATGTTTGGGAGAGTAAAGCTTGCTTTGCTGTGGATAAGGAACAATGTTATTCTGACTTCACCACTAAAACATTAATAGTTTAAAATAATTTTTTATATAATTCTGTTTAAAAGCACTGTGTTAATAGAGCTAACACACTTCTGTGTAAGCTGAAAATGTCTCAGATTATCTGAATATTCTTTCATTCTTGTTCAAATACAAATATATTATTTAGCTGCGGTGCTGATTTCTTGAGGGCAGCTTCTGCTAATCATATTCTTATGAAAGAACATTTATTTTAAATATAGTCTCACTAAAAATTTGTGTTTTACTCTGAGTATAAATGACCTCTTCGCTTTGTATTTTTCTTCCTAAGATTTACTGAGGGCAACTAATAGATATATTTGTCACAAAAAGTGAGTTTATCATGTGAATAAGGTGTAGGTGCCTTGGTCTTTGAACAGGGAGATATTTGTGTCTGAGTATCCCTTTGTCACTGAGATTGAAATAGATTCAAGAATCTGTGAGGAAAACTGGAGCCTGAAGTACTATGAGAAATTAATTTTTTTGTTTGTTTGTTTCTTTGCTAGACTTGTTTTTGTTAACCTGTCAAAATTCCTGACCAAATTACAGATTTGGATACTGTAGAGGCACCTGTGGATATCTTGTACCTCCACAAAGCACTGCCTGTATTTCCTGCTTGGATAAATTTGTGATGCTTTAACAACTCTGTGTCAAGCTAGGAAGTTGTGTGACAGTCGGGAAGGGACTTTTCCATCTCCAGGGTACGGTGACAGGAAGATTAATTCAAGATACTGGGTGTGTATAATCCTACAGGCATTTGCAAAAGGGAAAAGTACTGCTAAGAGACGTCGCACAGAAGGAGCAAACGCTGCTTCTCATGGAATGGTTTGGGTTGGAAGGGACCTTAAAAATCATCCAGTTCCACCCTCTGCCATGGCAGGGACACCTTCCACTGTCCCAGGCTGCTCCAGCCCCAGTGTCCAACCTGGCCTTGGGCACTGCCAGGGATCCAGGGGCAGCCCCAGCTGCTCTGGGCACCCTGTGCTAGGGCCTGCCCACCCTGCCAAGGAACAATTTTTTCCTAATATCCAAACTGACCCTACTCTCTGTCAGCTTAAAGTCATTAATATCATCTCACACTAAAGTAACACAGAGGCTGGACCAGGAATTCGCTTCATTGATCCATCAGCCTTAGAATCATAGGGTAATTAAGGCTGGATAAGACCTCCAAGACCAAGTCCAGCTGCTAACCCAGCACCACTAAACCAAGTGCCACATCCACTACCTTGCTGAACACTTCAGGGATGGTTGCTCCACCATCCTTTTCCCATGCCTGACCACCTTTTCAGTGAAGAATTTTATTTCCTAATGTCTAATCTAAACCTTTGCTGGTGCATCTTGAGGCCTTTTCCTCTGGTCCTGCTTGAGTCCTTGCCTTGTCCAGGTACGCTTCAGCTGAACCTGCTGATGACAGCCCCAGCACGTGGTGGCAGGAACTTGTCACTTCTGAAGTGTTTGTCCTTGCTGATGGGCAGGACTGTGGGCACAAAAAGGGTTTTATTCAGATGGGCAAATCCATGTTTTCTAAACATGCAGTTTGTGAGCTGCAAAAGGAATTGGCCCCTTTCAGCAGTGCTGTCCTGTGTGGATTCTCTGATGTGCTGCTTTTTAGCTTTCCCCTCAGTAGAGCACCAACTTTATTTCCTTGCTTCACCCAGCTGTTTGCTCCCCTCAATCTTGATGGAATATAATACTTTCAAGTCTATTAAACCCTGTTAAATTTGGGCAAAGCCAGGCAATGATTCCTAAGCTGAAGGAAGAAAAGGTCAAGGAACACTCCTTTGGGCACACAGTGTGGTATCTCAAGTCCCATTCCTTGAAGAATGAGGCTAAAAATGGAACCCTTGTGGTGTCCTTGCTAAAGGGATCTTCTCCACCTCGCTTTGTTTACTGTACTCTGCCTCAGTGTGGGGAGATTATAATTTCTTGAGTGGTGCCTGAAGCACTGTATAAAAAATCAAACAGACACGAAACTAACAAAGAATAGAAGAAAGGAATTTAGGCCTCCCAGTCACACCACTGTGCCTTTAATGGTTGATTAATTATTACATGCATGTTTTCAGTTGTATTATTTGTCCAGTTTAGGAACCTGGAAGTATGAGGAATGATCACATCAGTGCTCAGGATGGAGAACAGGCAGAAAATAGGAAATAATCTGTGTTTTCTGTCCAAGTTAAGTGCAAGAGTGACAGGCAGGGCCTTTTGGGGTACAGAGCTCTGAGAAATGCTGCTGAGTTACTTGGATGTAGTTGACTTTAGGAATCAGCAGAATTGTGCTGAATAATCAAAATTTCTGATCCCCAAAGACAGTGCCTATAAAAGGCTTGAAATGTAATCCCAGTGACTTTAATGCATGTTTGTTGTACTCTAAATTTCTAATTTAGACGCAGCAAGAACTGTAGGATCATAGAATGGTTTGGGTTGGAAGGAAGCTTACAGACCCTCTCATACCACCCCCCTGCCATGGCAGGGACACCTCCCACTGTCCCAGGCTGCTCCAGCCCCAGTGTCCAGCCTGGCCTTGGGCACTGCCAGGGATCCAGGGGCAGCCCCAGCTGCTCTGGGCACCCTGTGCCAGGGCCTGCCCACCCTCCCAGGGAACAATTCCTTCCACACATCCAACCTAAATTTCCCCTCTGTCAGATGGAACCCATTCCTCATTATCCTGTCACTCCAGTTCCTGATGAATTGTCCCTCTCCAGTTTCCCTGTAGCCCCTTCAGACCCTGGAAGTTGCTCTGAGGTCTCCACACAACCTTCTCTTCTCCAGGCTGAACAGCCCCAACTCTTCCATCCTGTCTCCATAGGGAAGGTGCTCCTTATCAACCCCTTATCAAACTCATGGCCCTTCTTGGGACCTGCTCCAGCAGTTCTATGTCCTTATGAAGGACGTAAGAATGACCCTTCTTATGAAAGACATGGAAAAAATGAACACAATTTGATACCTGTCCCAGTAATGCTGAGAGTTCTACACTGATTGATTGCACCGGGCGCTTTCGTACTTATCTCATTTAAAAATATTTGCTTTTTACACCAAGCTGAGAATTTTGCTGAATATCCAATATCTTGCAAGGGAGTGCTCTTAATTCCAGGTATCCAGCTTCAGAATTTGAACAAGGCTTGTGTCAAGCCTGTGCTGTCTTGAATATGCTACTGTTACCAGAAAAAAAGGCTCTCTGGTATGCTAAAACAGGGGACATGCTGGGGTTTGCAATTTTAGCATTACAGATTCTTTATTATTAATAGATTAGCAGGGATTTTTCCAAAGACTCCTATGAGTCAGAAGAGTTCCTGTTACTAAATTTCATATATTCATTTATTTATACAGCTATACATGAGGTCTTATGGTCTTTTCAGCCCCGAAAGAGCCAATGTACTGTGAGTGTAAATGCAGTTTATTGAGTCCTGGAAATCATAAATATCTCCTTTAACATCTGATTTATCTTGAACTATGTGCATTGAAAGAAGTGTCTCAGCATTGGGAAAGAAGGGGCATTTGCTGCTCTTTTGGACAACCTGTGTATTCATACCCAGAGCAAAACTTTGGCAGAGAGTGGTTAGAATTAAACTGTCACCACCAGGCCAACTTTACTTTATATTCTGCAAGGTTTTATGAGTTTTATAGGTTCATTTATTTTCCTGATTAACAGTCCAGTCCTGCTCCTGACAACATCTCCCATTTTTTTTCATTCCTGTGGCTTCCCCAAGATGAGTAGGAGAGATAAAGTCTTGGGTGGAGGGAAATGTGAGGAGAGGAATTTCAAGGGAGGAAATTCACTCTCCCAACATGAATTTGTCTGGACTTTGTGACAACGTTCTGGGTTTGTACCACGGAGAAATTGTCCAGACAGGTCTCAGCAATGCAAAACCTCAGTGTATAAGGGAGACAGCTGCAGCCAGTGCCTCGTGGAGCCTCTGCCATGCTGGTAAATCATGGAATTATGGAAAGGTTTGGGTTGGAAGGACCCTAAAGATGATCCAGTTCCACCCCTCTGCCAAGGCCAGGGACACCTTCACTAGACCAGGTTCCTCAGAGGCTCATGCAACCTGACCTTGATAAAATCAGTATAATACTCATATTATCATTGTCTTTCCTTGCTGTCTCAACACTACTGAGATGGAATAACTGGTATATATTGTTTTCTTGGAAACTGAAGCTGATTAGAGAATGCCTCTATTTTATTTCCTTCAACAATAATAAAAAATAGAATTGAGAACATTGTCAATAACTGAATGACTGTAATAGAGTGTTCTCAACAAAATGATACGCTGTGGTTTCATTTTTCAGAAATGAAGGTGGTACACCAAGGCATGCAGGTGATGGTGATAAAGTTGAGGAGAATTGTACCATAAAAGTACAAAATACAGTGACAATATTAAAAAAATCAAGTGAAAAAATATTTTGGGTTAAAATGATCGACTAACCTGGGCCTGCCATAAAATATTCCAAGATAAGAGAGGATTTAAAAGGTCATAGTGGCCATAATAACCTTCGGACAACCTGTGCATCCCAGACCGTGTGTGCTGCTGCTCCTTTATTCCCAAGGCTGCAGTGAACTGAAGACTGGCACAAAGCAGGATATTACTTATCCTCCTTCATCCTCTGACATAACAGATGATGTTTTATTCTGCTTTTCCTTTGCCATTATCTCTTCTTCTTTCCTGTGGAAAGCAACTTCTCAGAAACAAGCTGTGTCTTTGCCTGTACATTCCCTCATATATATATGATGCTTTTTCTTTTATTTGCCTTTTACCTGATGACTGTGTTAGAGGCAGCCTGTGTCCTGAGGGAATGTTAGCAGGGAATCTGGCTATGAAATTACTCCCAGAGTGATTTTTTCTCCCAGTGATTATGGAAAATAACATCTTTGCATGGTGGGTGCACTGATTACCTGTTAATTTGTATGAATGTGTGCAGGAAGAGCTTTTTGGCTGGTGGGGCATCACCTGTACTGGTTCCCAACAAGTTTATGGTATCCCAGGTCTTGCTTTAAACCTGTAGTTCTGAATACTTTGACACTCACTTACCACAAGTGTCCCGTTTTTCCATAGCTGAGATGAGAAGGGGAAGTATTTACAAGTGTAGGAAATTCTTTGTAAGGAGTTCTTGCTCCTAAGCCCAGATTATTATTCTTAAATCCCTTTCATTTGTTTCACAGACACTGTGGGCATCCACAATTGTGATTTAAAACACTTAGGGAAGTAGTTTTGTTTTGTTTTTCATAAAACCTTTAATCACAGAGTGGAAAAGTCTGTAGCTCCATGGTGGAAATACCTGGGAAATAGGATGCATCCATTCTAGTCCCTGCTAGGATTTTAACATCTTCTTCCATCTTGCCCACTTTTGATTTCAGACGATGGGAGTGTGCCTGTATTTTTTAGGTAAATATCTTTGATTGGATTGTCCTGCCTCAAAGCCAAACTCCAGAAAGAATTCCTTGGGCTCTACAGGAGTGATCCCACAGCTTGCAATGGAAGATTTGCTGTTTATCCCCGTGGAAGGGGTTTTAAGCTAAGGCAATGCAAACTAAGCTGCAGAACAATTGCAGCTCCCAAGAAACTTTTATGTGGAGGCCAGTGCCCATTTTCAGCCCCAGTGTGAGGAACAGAAGGCATCAATTAAATTAATTTTACCTAGTTAGGGCTGAAAGTTCATGTGCAGACCCTTCCTCTAGTTAACAGCATGACTGGAGAGGAGAAGGTGTACTCTGTAGCTAAACATTAAATATTTATCTCCTTAAATGCCACTTCATTTTTTCTTTATATTCCGTGGCAAGAATTCCACGGGGAGAGAGGTTTCTAGATTAGGGAGAGAAGCTGCCCAAATGCAGCTATGAAGATGCTTGATCCAAGCTGGGGATTTGGTTACTGTTTTGAAATTCTTTTTCTCCCCCCATTTAGTAGCTGTGATCCTGGCAGGGATGTGGGGTTTTGTGGCAGATGGTTGTTATACACACTGAAAGGACTGTATACTTCCAATATGCTCCATAAGCCATTAAATGCTGTAAAAGCCTGGCAGACTTTATAGTTTGCATCCTGCCATTAGAGTTCCCTCTGAAGTCTGTCAGAGGGATGTAATTCCACTCTAATTAAAGCTATTCCCCTTTTCCAAATGTGAAGCCGGCCTAATTAATGACTAATTGTTTCACAAATATAAACGAGGCCTAATTGTTCCTTACCCCCTGACTACATGCCCTGCTTACTCCCAGGACTGCTGTGAAGGGTGTTTTGTCTCCATTAAACTCCCTCTGTAGCCAGTGGAAAAGGGAGGATATTTGGAGCATGTTATTTTTCTGTCGATGGTGAGCATGGTCTCCCTGAGGGGGGATTTTTGTGGGTTCCCCAGCTGCCCTCCAGACCTCAGAAGTGGGATGAAGATTGTCAAATTGTTGTGCTTTGTGCAATTCTGGAAACACCAGCTCGTTCTCCTCCTGCCTTTCTGCAAGGAGAGGGGGGAAAAGGATGTTGGGAGCAGCTACTTGAGGCAAGAAGGAATTAAAATGGGGGATCTGTGGTATCTGAGACTGAGTCAGTACCTGCTCAAGCAGTTCTGTGAGGTGTGAGCTGCTTGAAGATGAAATACATGAATTATACCCAAGCCATTGTGGAAACACTCTTAAAAGTGAACTTCCGAGTTGCTTTATTACAAAATTATGCCACATTGCAGCTGAAATCATCAGACAGTGAGTGGAAGTGACAATACTGATTTGTTCTTATCATCCCAACTCTATTTCATTAGCACAATGATAAGTCAAAGCTTGGAGTGGTGAGGACAGTAATTTACTTTTTTATTTCTATTGAAAAGGCAGAGTCACTGCTGTTAGAGATTGGGGATTGACATTTATACACACCTGGAACATAAAAAAGTGGAAAAAAACTGGATCTGCATTTAAAGGAAATACTTTGCATCACTGAGTTAAATTGTTTGAACTTGGAGCTTGCTTTATTCTTCTCTTCTTTGAGGGGTACATTTGTTTAAGGAACAGTAAGACTGATGTTACCGAAAACATAAATCTTTCTCTACATGCTAACATGCCTAATAAAAGATCTTTACTGACCTACCTGAGTTTTTCTAATAGTTAATAACATCAGGGAATTAAAAGTGAAGTTTTAGAGCTGCACCAGGGCTTTGAATCCTGCTAAAGCTGTGATCATACATTGATTCAGACATGTCAAGTGTGAAGAACTGATAAGGCCACCATGGCCACATGCCAATTTTTTTAAATGTACTGGTAGATGGCAAAAAGATATTTTAACATGTAGTCAGTGCAAGACCTACAATACCTGCTTGGGCCTCAGAAATGGAACATAGCCTAATTACCTATTTTAATGGTTCATATGCTCTTGAAATAATGCCTTCACTTGTAACACCACACACGTGTGCAGATGTACCCAGAGAGAGGGACATTAAATCTCTTTTTTAGCTGTACTGAATTGCTACAACAGTCAGGTAGTAGCCAGTGTAGCACTGAGGAAAGAGGTCAAAAGCATGAGTGAAAAAAGTCCAAAGTTTGCAGAATACCCCCCAAAAAATTACTATTATTACCATCATTGGCTGTGTAATGGGAAAGTGCAAAGAAGACAGAGCTCCACTTCTCTCGGAAATGTTTAACTTGCAACACTGGAAATTGTGACTAGGGATAAGAATAAGAATATAAATAAAAACCAGATTGCTCTAAGAGTGGCCACAACTGCAACAGGTGGCCAGAGCAGTGGTGTAATTCACAGAATCATGGAATGGTTTGGGTTGGAAGGGACCTTAAAAATCATCCAGTGCCACCCCTGCCATGGCAGGGACACCTTCCACTGTCCCAGGCTGCTCCAGCCCCAGTGTCCAGCCTGGCCTTGGGCACTGCCAGGGATCCAGGGGCAGCCCCAGCTGCTCTGGGCACCCTGTGCCAGGCCTGCCCACCCTCACAGGGAACAATTTTTTCCTAATTACCCATCTAACCCCCTACTCTGTCAGCTTAAAGCCATTCCCCCTTGTTCTATCACTACTGTTGTTGTTGGAACTGGTCAGAATGAGCACAGAAGGGTTTTGGAATAAAAAAATGCTGAATCATTTTTGGGTGAAATATTTTTCAGTTCTCATGGACTACAGTGATGAGAGTGAGACCTGGAAATTGAGAATGTTTTAGACATCAAAAGGGAAAAAAAAAGTGAGCATTTCCAAGGTAATAATGGGAATTGGGGTAATGTTCTTCCTGGGTATAGTGGGAGCTGGGGAAATATCCAAGTGAGGGCAACAGGAAAAAAGAATGGGAATTACTTGTAGTATTAAAACATACTGATTGATCTTGCTTACAGTTGCATCTTTGGGGAAGAGGGGCTGAAACACAACAAAAAATGCATGGAAGTACGTAAAAATTTATTCTAAACTCAGACTCTGCAGTCAGGTTTAGAACCACCATAATATCTCAACATTATTACGTGTCTATGTCTCATAATTTTTTAGCAGGAGAATTTGAGATGGGATCTGTTTCTTTGGAGGGAGAGAACAAAGGAAACACTTTGATTATGAAAGTATTGGAAGAATCTAAACAATTTCAGGTTGGGTCTGTTGTGACAAGGCATCCAGTATATGGCTGGACCAAAAGAAAGGGTGGACACCCAGTTCGGGATGTAATCTCTTATATTCCTGTGGCAAAATTCCCATGCAGTGTCACAGCCCTCAAATACCATCCCAGACACACCAATTTCATGGGGCAAGGCATTATTTGGGTTTCCCCTGCTGAAGGAACAACTGGAATTATTCCTGCCTCTAAAACGTCCCTCCATTTCTGCCGCTCCTGGGAATTAGCTATTTTCTGCAGCAGAGCTCCTGGCTGGAAGAATTGCTGCTTCCTTCCAGGCATGAACCCCTTCAGAAGTGGGTGAAACACGTGTGTGTGCCCATGCAGTGGTTGGAGTTTCATCCTTAGTGGCTGAAATCTGTGCTAGTTTTCTCTTTGATGGCAGTGGGATGGAGCCCTGTGCTTGTTGGGTGTTTTTGTGAGCCCTCGTGGAAGGCATTGATTGTCATAAATGGAGCAGGATCATAAACTCTGGCCCTGTTTCTGCAGCAATGGATCAGCCCATCTGTAGGCCGTATGTCAATAAAAACAACTAATTACAGAATAACTAAATATAAAAGGCCCCACTGCTTAAGAAAACCCTCCTGTATCCCATTCCTGAGCTTCCTATTACATCTACGGAAAGTCTGGATAGTATTTGTTCCATTAAACCCTGATTTTGAGTTCAGGCTAAGAAAGAAGGAAACTGCAGCCTTTTCCTTGAGAAGTTCTATTTATTCTTGCACAGAGAAGTTGGAGAAGCTGTGGATATTCCATTCCTGGAAGCGTCCACGGCCAGGTTGGACAGGGCTTGGAGCAGCCTGGGATAGTGGAAGGTGTCCCTGCCCATGGAGGGGATGGAACTGGATGAACTTTAAGGTCCTTCCAGCCCAAATCATTCTGGGATTCTGTGATGATTCCATGTCTTTAGACATTACAACTATTCCCATTTATTTTAGGAGAACTGCTTCCAAAGTGGTTGCATCTCTATCTCTTTTCCATGCTGGGACCTTCCCAGGTTCTGCTGGAAAAGGGGGACTGAAACCTGCCTTAACCCTGGAATCACTTTTCTCCTCCAGCTGGAAATAAAATACATAGTAATTATAGTTAATAAAATGGTTAATATTTCTTTTTCACTTATTGAAATGCAAAACCTCTGTGCTGTTTTTGCTGCAGTTTTTTCTGCCTGCTGTCAATTCAGGTTTGTTGAACTAAATATATTCCTCTTCCTTCAGTTTTTAGTGTGTGAGGAGGAACACAAGCATTTCCCTTGCCATACATATAGAAATAATGAGTGTTTCTTTCCATGTGAGATTTGTTTCTTTGAATTTCTAAGTCAAACTTGCATTTTTGCTTAAAAACTTGCTTTGCAGGTTCAGTAATGTATTATGAATTTAATACCACAGCTTTACACTCACTCTTAGCAAATACATTTAGATCCTTAAAATATTATTTTTCTAAACACTTGACTTTACAGTTTCACGGATGACAGGTCCATGTTTCATCTAGCAAAGTACTTCAAAATCCAGATGCTGAAAAAATGAGCCTAAAATTATGCATTCAGTCAGTATAAGCTATTTATAGACATTCTTCAAATGCATTTGAAATAAAAAAAACAAATCTGTGAAGGTCACAAAGCATTATTGGAGATTACTTATATCCTTCCAAGATACTTTCTTCCGAAGGCTGTGGCATATTTCTATTTTTGTAATGCATTAACATTTTTTATTGATAAAGTGAGATTCAAGCTGCAATGGAGGTGCCAGTCTTTCTGATCTATATATTTGAACAGTTTTTGCAGTGCAGGTCAACATTTAATGGAAGTCACTTATTTCTTAAATACTTTGTGTTTATGCAGCTGTTCTGGTTTTTTTTTTTTTCTTCTGCTTTCCAACTTCAGAACTGAAAGTGCCACAAGTATAAAGAGAAATTAAAAAAAATGTATTTTGTGCCAAAGAAGTACAAAAGGAGTAAAAAAGTACTTAGTAACAGAAAGGAGGATTAGTCTGAAGCACTTCAGAGGGTGTTTAGTTTTGTTCTGTGGTCAGATGATTATTTCCACTGGAAGCTGGCTGTATTTACTAATATTCTGAAGAAGGATCACCACAAGTATTTACACTTTGTCTTAAGAATACTTTAAGGAAAAAAAATGGTGTTGCCAGTCATGTTGTTTGTGTTAATGTTCCCTGTGGAGGGTGAAGCTTCAAAACAACAGAAGAACCCTGCAGAGGGATTGTGAAGGACCTTCCACGCTTCTGTCTTGTTTATCCTCCCACAGAGGACCTTCCCTCCCTCCTGATACCCCAGGAACCATCCCCGTCCTTCTGCCAGTGCAGGGGACACCCAGACCTGCCTGGAGAAGGGAAGCAGGTGCCACAAATGCCCTTGGAAACAGAGCTGTGCTGGAGGACACCTCAGCAGAGTGGTGTTTCACTTCCATTGGGCGTCCCTAGCTGTGCCAGGATTCTTTCTGGGAAAGTTTCCTCCTATGGGACGACTTCCCACACTCCTGGAGCACCTCAGGTCCAGCTTAATTTCTTTTCTTTTAGGTCACGATTGGAGTGTGCAGGTCGAGGCTGGGAAATTACATCAGTTTATTGTGGAATCTTGGAAAGGTTTGGGTTGGAAGGGACCTTAAAGATCACTCTGTTCCAACCCCCTGCCATGGGCAGGGACACCTTCCACCATCCCAGGTTGCTCCAAGCCCCATCTGACCTGGCCTTGGACATTTCCAGGGATGAGGCTGCCACAGCTTCTCTGGGAACCTGTGCCAGGTCCTCACCAGGTCACTCTCTTCACATTGCATGGGAACTTTATTTACTTAGGACAGAATGAAATCATCCAGCTCCTGCTGAAAAGTGAGATCTGACTCCATGACTGTCTTTGCAGCTCTTCAGCACTGGATTTCCCTGCTGCCAGCACAAATCTGGGGTCACACCATCTAAACCCTTGAGTGTTTGTGCTGTCTCCTGGGTCCTCGCCTTCTCAGCTGCTCAGTGTTGGTTTCTGTACCCATTGATTTCTGCAGCAATTTCTGCTCAGTGTTTTTCAGTGAAAGGGAAGGACCTGCTTGCCACTCTGTGCTGACAGATTTAACTCTGCATCCTGCACTGACCTCAGCTCCCACATCCAATAAAATGCCTCAATATCCTTTCCCCTGCAGCTCGTGCTGCCTCTGTGAGGTGGCAGC
>VZSE01008486.1:0-12393 GCA_013398275.1 Promerops cafer
TGCACCCTACAGCACCCCGTACTGCAAATCCCCTACAGCTCCCCCTGCACCCCCAAGCAGCTCCCCCACCCCCTGTACCCCTTGCGGATTGTCCCAAGGCTGGCATGTACCTGGCCAGGCTGGCGTGTCCTTCTGGCTGTCTGTGCCAGGGTAGGGAGTTTATGACCAAGGGGGCATGTCCCTCTGTCCCTGACCAGGCTGGCACATCTGTCACCAGGGTGGGACATCTCTCTGTGTATCTGTGACCAGGCTGCCATGTCCCTGTGTGTGTCCGTGACCAGGCCAGCACATCCCTGACCAGGCTGGGACATCTCTCTGTGTGTCTGTGCCAGAGATGCACGCAGACTGGCACATCTGTCACCACGGTGTCATGTCCCTGGCAACTCTGGCACATCCCTCTGTGTATCCATGACCAGGCTGGCACGTCCCTCACCAGGCTAGCACATCCCTGTGTGTGTCTGTGACCAGAGTGGGACATCCCTCTGTCCATGATTAGGGTGACATGTCCCTCTGTACGCCCGTGACCAGGCTGTCACATCTGTGAGCAGGGTGACAGACCTGTGACCAGGGTGGGACGTCCTTCTGTATGTCTGTGACTAGATTGTGTCACCCTAGTCATGGATACAGAGACGTGCCGTTCTGTGTATCTGTCACCAGGGTGGGATGTCCCTCTGTCTGTGACCAGGCTGCCACATGTGACCAGTCTGTCTCATCCCTCTGTAAGCCTGTGCCAGGCTGGCACGTCTGTCACCAGGGTGGCATGTCTGTCACCAGTCTGGTACATCCCTCTGTCTGTCTTTGTCCAGGCTGGCACATCCATGCAGGGCTGGCGCTTCCCTCCTCATGCCTCTCCCTGCCCCACGTTCCCTCCCCTGTCCACCCCAGTGTCCCCACATGTCCCTGCAGCCCCAGCCTGCACTGTCACCCCCGGAATAACCTGCTGTCACCCTGGGGATGGTGACACATTGATGCAGTGGCTCTGCAGCTACATAGGAAGTGGGGGAAGCAGCTTGCCCAGAGAGCTGTGGCGTGGGCAAGCACTGGCTGTGCCCCGGAGTGACAGTGGGGACGAGGTGACAAGGGCGTCCCTGTCCCTACCGCAGGTGTTGTGAGTGCGGGGCCTCCCTGTCCCACCAGTACTACGAGAAGGATGGGCGCCTGTACTGCAAGAAGGATTACTGGGCACGCTTCGGGGAGCTGTGCCACGGCTGCTCCGAGCAGATCACCAAGGGGCTGGTCATGGTGAGCACCATGGGGTCCCCAGGGGTGGGACGTGGAGCCTTGTCCCATGGCTGAGCTCCTGGCGAGCAGGGGAGGTGGGAAAGGGGTGCAGACCCCCCCAGCACCACTGGGTGTGGCAGGGGTGTCCTCTACATTTTAGGGGACCCTGGAGGGCTGTGCTGGGGTTGGGGAATGCAGGGGAGCTCAAGGTGGTGGAAGATGCAGCCACCCTCAGCTTGGTGGCACTTCTGTCCCCACCATCCCATGGCTCAGCCTGCCCTTCCCACGGCCCCGACGCACCCGTGGGTGCTCCCAGCCCTCTCCGAGCCCCAGCCCTGCCCTCAGTGCCTGGAGAGGGGGTCCTGGGGCTGATGGCGTTGCCCTCAGGTGGCCGGGGAGCAGAAGTATCACCCCGAGTGCTTCAGCTGCCTCAACTGCCGCGCCTTCATCGGGGACGGGGACACCTACGCGCTGGTGGAGCGCTCGAAGCTCTACTGGTACGTCTGCTCTGGGGGACTGGGGGGACACGTCCCCTGGCACCCCCACCCACCCTCCTGCTCTGCTCCCCACAGCGGCCACTGCTACTACCAGATGGTGGTGACACCGGTGATCGAGCAGATCCTGCCGGACTCCCCGGCCTCCCGCATCCCTCACACCGTCACCCTCGTGTCCATCCCCGCCTGCTCCGACGGCAAGCGTGGCTTCTCCGTCTCCATCGACCAGGGCTGCGGCACCGAGCACCCGCGCACCGTGCGCGTCCGAGAGTGCGTCCCTGGCCCCTCTGCCGCCGTCCCCGCCCCAGGGCTGGGGCATCCCGTGCCCCTTCTGCCCCTGGCATCCATCCCAGGGACACCTTTTGGGGTGGGAGGAGGAGGGGTGGTGCTGGGTTGTCCCCGTTGTCCAGAGGTGGCCTATTGGGACCATGGTGGCATGTCCCCAGCTGCAGAGAGGTTTGTGGGGGCTGTGCTGGTGCGTTCCTGGCCATGCTGACATATACCAGAGTGGGCTCCAGGTACCACGCATGTCCCTGTGTGGTTGGGGTGGCTTGTGGAGACTGTGCCAGCATGTCTGACACACCCGTTGGGAGTGTCCTAGAACCCTGATGGTGACAGTGTCGGGGGTCTGACCCCACTCTCCCCACAGGGTGGACCCGGACTGCATCAGCCCTGACATGAAGAACTCCATCCACGTTGGTGACCGCATCCTGGAGATCAACGGGACCCCTATTGGCCACGTCCCCCTGGACGAGGTACGGTCCCTCTGCCACACCCCAGCCAGCCCCACTGCTGCCATGTCCCCGGACCCACCCCATCGTCATTTCCCTCTGCAGATCGACCTGCTGATCCAGGAGACGAGCCGCCTGCTGCAGCTGACCATTGAGCACGACCCCCACGAGCCCCTGGGCCAGGAGCCAGGGTTGGCGGGCAGCCCCCTGCCCGCCCCGTGCAGCCCCCTGCGCTCGCCAGCCCCCGTGCCCTGCGGGGACTCTGCTGCCATGCGCCAGCGCGCTGTCACGTAAGGCCACCCCCTGCCCCCGCTCCTGCTGGGTCCCCCACGCGCTGACCTCTGCCCGTCCATCCCGCAGGAGGAGCTGCAGCACGGACAAGTCCCCGGGCTCGGGCTCCGTGGGCTCTCCCGCGTCCCAGCGCAAGGACATCGGGCGCTCCGAGTCCCTGCGCGTCGTGTCCCGCGCCCATCGCATCTTCCGCCCCTCAGACCTCATCCACGGAGAGGTGCTGGGCAAGGGCTGCTTCGGCCAGGCCATCAAGGTGGGGCAGGGGGCACGAGCGGGGGGGTCTTGGCTCCCCAGGGCGGAGGGGGTGGCTGAGTCCCTGCGCTCCCGGCCAGGTGACACATCGGGAGACGGGCGAGGTGATGGTCATGAAGGAACTGATCCGCTTCGACGAGGAGACGCAGAGGACCTTCCTCAAAGAGGTGAGGATGCCCTGTCCTTAATCGCCCTGGGTGGCACGAGGGATGTGTCTGTCTGATCCTGGCCCCACCTGGGCACAACCCCTGCATGGGGTGACCAAGCCCCATGGGTGCAGCCCTGCCCGCTGAGCCTATGAGCAGCGGCTCTGTCCAGGGGGTGTGGGAGCCTCGGGGTGTCACGGACACGGGGCTGGGGGGGTCTCCTGCAGGTGAAGGTGATGCGCTGCCTGGAGCACCCCAATGTGCTCAAGTTCATCGGGGTGCTCTACAAGGAGAAGAGGCTCAACTTCATCACAGAGTACATCAAAGGGGGCACCTTAAGGAGCCTCATCAAGAGCATGGTGAGCACTGGGTGGGGCAGGTTGGTCCCCCGCCACCCCACAGCCCCAGTGGGGCTGGGGGACCTCTCTTCCTTTTCCAGTCCCTGGCAAATTCCCCCTCCTGTCCCCCAGGACAGCCACTACCCCTGGAGCCAGCGGGTCAGCTTCGCCAAGGACATCGCTGCTGGCATGGTGGGTGCCACCATGGGATGGATGGGTGGGACGGGTACTGGTGAGTGGGAGGACCGTGGCATGGGGGTGCCCCTGCTCTCAGTCCACCCTTCTCACAGGCCTACCTCCATTCCATGAACATCATCCACCGCGACCTCAACTCTCACAACTGCCTCGTGCGGGAGGTGAGTCCCACCTTGGTGCTGGCCTCTCCCGGCCTGGCTGGGGCTCTCAGTCCCTGTGTGGCTCCCCCAGGCCTCACCCCTCCCTGTGCCCCCCAGAACAAGAGTGTGGTGGTGGCTGACTTCGGGCTGGCGCGGCTGATGGTGGACGAGAAGAACCAGCCCGAACATCTCAAGAACCTGAAGAAACCGGACCGCAAGAAACGCTACACGGTGGTGGGGAATCCCTACTGGATGGCCCCCGAGATGATCAATGGTGAGGGGAGTGTGGCCATCCAGGGTTCTGTCCCCAGGCAGGGGATGCTTGGTGGGGCTGGGACAGGACATGTGACATAGCTTGACCCTGTGTCTGCAGGGAGGAGCTATGATGAGAAGGTGGACATCTTCTCCTTCGGCATCGTCCTGTGCGAGGCAAGTGCCCCTGGGGCTGGGGTCTGCCATGGGCACTGGGGTCCTCATGCTGTTTGAGGTCACTCCCCCAAGGTTGGGGTGTCCCCCTTGGGGTTGGGGTGTTTAGAGTCTCCACTTTGGGATTGGAGCCTCTTCCCTTGGGCTTCAAGTCCCCCTAGGGACTTGTGTTTGGGCTCCCCTCCAGGGTGAGGTTCTCCCCCTTGGAGGTGAGGTCTCTCTTTTGGGGTTGAGGTCCTCACTGTGCTTGACTTCCCCCTCTTAGGCTTGGAGTCCTCCCTTGGAGTTGGGGCTTCTCCCCTTTGGTTAAGGGTCTCCCTGTTGGGGTCTCTCCCTTGGGGTTGGGGTTTCTTCATTGTGTTTGGGCTTGGACATCTCCCCCTTGGGGCTTAGGGATCCCTGTTTGGGGCTGAGGTCCCCCCTTGGTGCTCAGCCTGTCCGTCCCTGCCACTGCCCCCAGATCATCGGCCGGGTGAGCGCTGACCCCGATTACCTGCCCCGCACCACTGACTTCGGCCTCAATGTCCGGGGCTTCCTGGAGCGCTACTGCCCCCCCGCCTGCCCCCCCAGCTTCTTCCCCATCGCCGTCTGCTGCTGCGACCTGGACCCCGAGAAGCGGTGGGTGATGGAGACCCCCGGGGGTCCCTGGGGCAGGGGACAGGCTGGGGACAGAGCCAGCGGAGCTGCCACGTGTCCCCCTGGTCACTCAGGCCGTCCTTCGCCAAGCTGGAGCAGTGGCTGGAGACGCTGCGCATGCACCTGGAGATCCACCTGCCGCTGAGCTCCCAGCTGGAGCAGCTGGACCGAGCCTTCGGGGAGACGCACCGGCGGGAGCGGGGGCTGCCCGCGCCCCCGCGGTAGAGCCCCCGCCCGCACCCCTCTGCAGCCACGGGAGAAGGAGCTGCGCCTGCCACCAGCCGCTCCTGGGGCTGCCTCACCCCGGGGCTGGATCCCCGCGCCCCTGGACGCGCCCCCACCCCGCTGCCCACCCCGGGGAGCCGGCTCTCCCCGGGGCCGCATGGCCCTGGGCACCCCCCACGCCGTAGCTCTGACCGCCAGGACCAGCCCGGCCGGCCGCACCACGGGGACTGTCCCACGTCCCCGTGTCCCCCACCCTGGCTCACCTCCCCTTTGCACAGCGGGGCTGCCCCCGCCCGAGCCCCCGGGCTCCCCCGGACAGAGCCGCGGCCTCGCGGCGGTGCCTTGGCTTCCCGTGAACTTGCACTTGGACACAGGAGGGACCCCGCGGCCCCCCAGGGCACCCTCGTAGCAACGCCCTCGCCCTCGGCCGGCCCCTGAGGCTGCTCCCGCTGGCACCCCGGGCTCGGGGGGCTGCCGGCACCCCCGGCCGAGCGAGGGGTCGTGGGGGACACCCCCGTGGCGTGGGGACAGGCACGTAGCGGTCCCTGCCGCCCCCACGCCTCTGCTGCCCGTGCTGAGCCCTGACCACGCAGCCCCGGGGACGGCGCCGGGTGCTCCGGAGGGACGTGGGGCTGCGGCTCATCTCAGTCCCCCTGCCCCGGGGTGCCCAGGGGGTTGCGCCGCGCGGTGCTTTTCATGCTCTTTATTCAGGTTCATTTTTCTGTAAGATATTTAAAGAGAAGAGTTTGTATTATTTTTTCATACAACGTAGCGTTTGCCATTTGTCACTGCCTCGGTTCTGCTTTCCCGAAGGGATCAAACTGTGAAGCCTCTCCGTGCACTTTTGCCCGGGAAGTCCAAGGTGACGTCCTCTGCGGAGGCGGGAAGGGAGCTCAAACTGTGATGTACCCCGAGCCGTGAGTCAATAAATCCTTCCCCGCTCGCTGCCCGGCCTGTTGGCAATCGCTCGCCTCCCCTGGGGGGGCTGGGAGCTCCTGGGGAAACTGAGGCAGGAGGGGACGGTCCCTCTGCCCAGAGTGGGGCTGTGGCACTGGCCGTGGTGGCACCCACCAGCTCGCTCACCCCCGTGGGGGCAGTGCTGTTGTCCCCCTTTGTGCTGTCCCCACCCCACTGTGGGTACCCCCAGCCCTGGGACTGGTGCCATCCCTGCTCGTGTGACCAGGACCCTCAAGTGCTGTGTCCCCTCACTGGCCTGGTGGCCGTGCCCACTGTCATGCCAGAGTGGTGACAGGCAGGTGACGGAGCCGTGTGACCATCGGAGCCATGGAGCTGATTTGCCTTTGGTGCATGCTGGGGTAGCCCATGGCCCTCTCATGCTGTCCCTCTGTCCTCAACACCTTCCTGAACCAAACTAAGGTCCCCAAGGTGGGGGAGCTCCAGCCTTGGGGGATGCTGAGCTTCGGAAGCTGGAGAAGACCTGGAACCCAAGGAGCTGAGGGGGGAGTGACAGGGAGGGGATGGGACAGGGGGGATGTCCCCAAGGATGTCCCCAGTGATGCTGCAGCTGGGGAAGGAGCCCGAAGGGGTCCCAGGATCCAGGCTGGGACTTCCATCAGGAAATGTCATGGTGTATTGCTCCGGAGGGACTGGGGGGGATGAAGTGACAGTGGCTCTGTCCCCCCTCCTCAGGTGGCTTCTGACTGCCTGTTCCCCAGTACCCCGGTGAGGGACAGGGACCAACACCCTGCCTGGTGTCACAGGCTGTCACGCTGCCCTTGGTGACACCACACTGCCCCTGGTGACACCCCACTGTGCTGGTTCTTGCTCTGGGAGCAGGACACTGCCACTCCCTGGGAACACTGGGGTGTGGCCATCACCCCACAGTGCCAGTCCCCTGCTCACACAGGAGAGCAGGACCCCGGGAGACACCCAGCCCCGCAGGAGGAACCCCCAAACCCATGGGACCCCCCAGCATTGGGTGCAGCTGTGGGTGTCATGTGCCCGCTGGTGCCAGGGACGCTGCACCCACTGGGACACTTGCTGGTGGCCCTTGGGGAAGAGCCAGCAGCTGGCCAGGACACCAAGTGGCCACTCACCCCTGTGACCAGCAACTCATCCCAGACCAAGCCACCAGCTGGGACACGCCCTCGCCAGGCAGGGAGGTGGCTCTGGCACAGCCGCGGTGGCCCCATGCTGTCACTGTCACCCCAAAGTCCCCTCCAGAGGTGTGCAGCACCCTGTGCCCAAATCCAGCCCCGGTCCAGACTGACCCAGGGCCCATGCCTGTGGGAGGGGCTCGTCCCATCACCAGCACCTGGCTGTCCCCTCCAGCCATCCCTTCTCAGGAGGCACAAGGCCACCCAGACCATGTCACAGGCCACCACGAGCTGCCACTGCATCCACTGTCTCCTCCCAGGTCCTGCTCTGTGCCCCCCCAGGGATGTCTCTGGTAGGGTCCTGCCCACGCCTGCCCCCACTTTGGAATGGTGGCACGTGGGGAGTCAGGTGTCCCCTCCAAGGGGGTGGCCAAAGGCAAGGACCTGAGAGCTCCAGCCATGCACCATCGGCCGTGGGTTTGTCACCTTCCTCGTGGGGAAGTTTGGGACTCCAGGGGAGAGGAAGAAGGGCAGGTTCTCCCAGAATTCTGGCAAGGTGGGCATTGGTGCTGCGGGGACCCTCCTGGGGGACATCTTGTGACAGGGGTAACGGGCAGAGGGTCCTCATGAGGCTTGAGATGTGCAAGGAGAAGAGGTGCTGGGGACCAGTCAGGACACCCAGCTCCACAGGGATGTGTGGAGATGGACAAGGATTCCTGGGATCCCATCAAGGCACCCAGCTCCATAGGGATGTGTGGAGATGGACAAGGATTCCTGGGATCCCATCAAGGCACCCAGCTCCATAGGGATGTGTGGAGATGGACAAGGATTCCTGGGATCCCATCAAGGCACCCAGCTCCATAGGGATGTGGGGAGATGGAGGAGGGTCATTGGGGTCCAGCTGGGGTGTCCAGCTCCATGGGGACATGGGGTCTGGTCCCCATCCCTGGCCACGGCAAGACTCGCCTTCACATGAAGATTTTCCAGTGGTGAGCAGGCAATGGCTCTGGGATCCTCTGGAGCCCTTTCCACCTCAGCCAGAGGCTGGACTAGAGACATCCCGGCATCATTCCCGTCCTCTACCCCTCTGATCTCCCATCTTGCACCTGGCATGTGACTCTGCAGGGTGTCTGTCATGGTTGACCCTGTCCCCAGAGCCACCTCTGTCCCCCGGGTACAGGATCCCCCCCTCTGGGTCAGGAACAGGGGCTTGGTGTGGTTCTGGAGCAGCCTGAGCCTGCCCTCCATGATTTGGTGTCACTGTCACACCTCCCCTCTGCAAACTGGGCTGGGATAGGAGCCACCTTCTTGGGTCACATACGGCACCAGGACCTGGTGGCTCCATGGGGAACATCCAGATGCCCAAAACCCTGGTGGAGCTCCGAGGCCAGTGGTGTGGGGTCAGTACCTGCCTGCCTCAATTTCCCCCATAGCTGGAGCAGGCTGTGGGATAGGAGGATGGGAAGAAGGGCTGTCATTGCAGCTCCCGTTCCGCCGCCGATGTCCTCTGGTCCCTGACAGGTGATGCTGGCCAAATCCAGGCAAGAAAACCCCATGGGCCACAGTTCCCACCTCATTTGCCAGCAGTTTTTTAAGGTCTACATAAACATGGCATTTAGAAACACAGCCCTGGGAATACGGTTCTGCCATTCCACCCCTCTCTGCCAGCTGGGGGCACGTGGGGCCCATCCCTGACCCAGCTGCTGTCCTGTGGGGACACAGGCACCTGGGAGGGGACAGCTGGGCCCTGAAAGCCTCAGCTGCTTCTGATGGGAAAAATGGCTTCTCCTCAATCCCACAGCCCCTTCCCAGTGGGGCTCCAGAGGGGGAGGTGAGTGATGGGTGCTCCTGATTGCCCAGTGCCACCAGGTCCCCAAGCAGGACCAGGGATGGGCAGGGCCTGACGAGTCCTTAGTGAGGGATTTGGGAGCTGGTGATACGTGATGAGCTGTGGGAAGGTTCAGTCCAAGGAGGGAAGGGGGCCTTGTGTGGGCAGGGCTTGGGTGGGACCACATGGGCTCATGGGTTTGGATGGCTGTGACACCGTCCCATAGAGCTCAGTCCAAACTCCTCCATGGGGCTGGCACTGCCTGGACTTGGGGAATGTGGACCCTTAGAACCCCCAGGCCCCCCTGCTCTGAGCAGGAGCTCCCTGCAGAGACAGCCCAAGGACGGGGAGACCCTGGTATGTGGGTTTGGGGAGCTGTGGGACCCTGACGTGTGAGTCTAGGGAACCCCTGTGCATGGGCTGGGGGAGCTGGAAGACCCTGACATGTGGATTTTGGGTTTGGGGGACCCCAGACCGTGGGTTTGGGGGCTACTGGCTGCCCTATAAGACTCAAGCACAGGGAGCAACCCAGGCACGGGCAGCCCTTCTAGGCTCAGACAAGGGAACAAGGCCAAAAGGCAGGAGTTACACCCCAGGTTTTCAGGGTCCATTCTGAGCACAGAGCCCCCCAGCCCACCTCATCCCTGTGCTGGAGCAGATCTTGGGGAGCACTGTAGGGCACCTGATGTGGCTCAATCTTTCCACAGCATGAAAAATGAGTTTATTCCCAGCTTGGAGTCTGTCTGGCTGCTTTGGAGAGGGGAGAGCAGAACTTCTGCCTGTGCTCTGGTGGCTTTGGGGATGGACCCTTGGGGCTTTGTCCCCTGCGATGTGTCACTGGGAGCAGCAGTGAGGTGCTCCAATCCATGCACGTGGCATTCCTCGGCCCAGCCACCGCACTGGGAAGGCCCCAAAATGGGACCCGTTGCAAGAGAAAGAGCTAAAAATAGAGGTTCCCATGGCAGATGCAGGGAAGCATCCGAACATGTGGCCTCTGGACCTGCCAGCAGATGAGGACAGTACTGACCCCCAGCCCCATCCCATGCCTGGCTGGCACCCTGGGGTCTCCATGACCCCAAATCTTCTCCCCCTCCTCTGAACCCTGCAGGGCAGCCCGAGCCCCAGGCCCTGCCTCGGTGCCAGGTGATGCTGGGTGTGGGCAGGGGGGGCTGGCAGCCCCGGTGCAGGCAGCGAGGAGGTTAAGCTCCCCACGCCCGCCGGATGCAGCATCCTGGGCTGGGCTCTTTCCATCTTGTTTTGGTTTGGAGAAATAAAAGCTTTGGCAGCAGCAAAGCCACTTCCCAAAATAACTCAGCCTCCCATGGTAATTATAGAGCTCTGGGCCCCGGTAGTGAGCGGAGACTTCTCAGCCCGGCCGAGACCTGGGATCGCTGCTGCTGCCGGGCCGAGGGACCCCGGGGTGCCTCGGGGACCTCTCCAGCTGTGCCACCCTCCCAGGGCGTCACCATCGCTCCCCTTTGCGTCATCTCCCAGACAGGAACGCGCAGTCCCTGTGTCCCCTCCCGCTCCGCAGCTGATCCCATCAGCTTTTAATGCTCTGTGTAAAGCCCAGGTTGCAGCTTCCCGGCCTCGATGGGCACTGGGCTACCGGAGCGAGGCCGTGGCAAGTGGGTGGCTGCTCCAGGCTGTGCCCGCTGGCCAGGCCGAGAACGCTCAGGTCATCCTTGCAGTGCCGGGCGGGGAACGCCCGGCTCATCCCGGCCGTGCCCTCCCGCCCCCGCGGGACTCAGCGCTGCTCCTTGAAGGGCAGGGAGAGCCCAGGCTGAGCTCCTGGAGCCCCCGAGCCCCTAATCCCCGGTAATCCTGGAGGAAAGCGCTGGCTGTGGGGATTAGGGATGTAAACAGCCATCCTCACCTGCCTGCCCCTACCTGCCCCCTGCCTGGACCCCCCAGCCGGCCAAGGTGAGGGGCTGGGAGAGTGGGATCCCTGCCTGGACCCCCGAATATAGGGTCGAGGTGGCCACCCGTGCTCTCTGAGGCTGTGTTGAGCCTGTGATGGTTATTTTTGGGAATAAAGGGAATGTGGAGCCATCTGGACACAGCCTGGATCTATAACGTCCAAGGGAAAGAGATTCCAGGCAGTGACAACGTGGGGGACAAGGCTGAGATAGTCCCTGTGGAGCCACACAGCTTCGATCAGAGCCTGAGTGGGCTGGATCTGTCTTTTCCTCCTGGGAAATTACCACTGGCTTTTTTCATGGGCAGGGAAACTGAGGCAAGGGAGGAGAAGCCCATGAGAGGGATGCGCTGGGAATGCATGTGACCTTGCCAGCTCCCTGGCTTGGAGTGAGTTTGAGGCGGGACAAGGACAGTCCTGAGGAGCAGCTGGCTGGGACACTGAAATCTGGGGAGGGCTGAGCTCTGCCAGCTGCTCGCCACGGGGAGCAGCCACCGTGCCCGAGGCTCCCCCGGCCCCTTTCATGGCCGGAACACGACCGCCCTGGGCAATCCCGCCCGCGGTGCCAGCATCCTCCCTGCCCTCAGGGACACGGGGACACAGCCGCGTGCCACTGCCACTCACATGGGCTTGGGGCCGGGGGCATCCCGGGAAGGCGCTGCCATCCCTAAGGTGGGATGGGGGGGGGGATGGGGACAGGGGCACAGCCAGCCGGATGTCTGGGTCCCTTCGCCAGGCCACCAGCCAGGGGCGGGATGGCTCAGCAGCAGCCCCGGGAAGGGCTTGAGGAGGGGGAGGCAGGCTGGGATTTTGCAGACGGAGCACTGGGAGACTGGGATTGGGTGACCCGTGCCCAGTGCAGTCGCCAGTCCCTGCTACCCAGCAGGTTATGTGGGATGTGTGGTGCGGGGGTGTTTTCCCAGTACCTAACACCCCCTAACTGGTGCCCAGGGCTCCCAAGAGCCAGTGGCTGGTGTGGAGCCCAGTGCCTCCTGCGCAGTACCTGGTACCTGCAGGGCAATGCCCGCTGCTGGTGACACTGCCAGGAGGTCCCTCACTGTCACGGGGGCCATTCCCTCTCACCTGCACCAGTAACTGGTGCTGGGGCCTTGTACCCACTGCCTGCACCGGGCCCTGCCAACGCCCAGCACCCAGTACTGGTACCTGTGCCCTGTCCCTGGTGCTGGTGCCCTGTCCCTGATGCAGTGTCTTGTTCCCGGTGCTGGTGCCCCAGCGTTGATGCTGGAGCCCTGTGGCAGGTGCTGCTGCCCTGTGCCACCACCCCGAGCCACTGAGCAGTTCCCGGTGCCAGGTGTTGATGGCAGAGCCCAATGCCAGGGCCGGATGCTGATGCCCAGTGCCCGGTGCTGGTAGCCAGTGCGTGGTGCCAGTGCCCGGGTGCGGTGTCTGGTCCTGGTGCCCGGTGTACATTGCTCGGCCCCGGTGCCGAGTGCTGGTGCCGGCGCCCGTGTGAAGTGCGCGGTGCCGGGCGCTG
>VZSE01008493.1:0-15821 GCA_013398275.1 Promerops cafer
GACTCTGTTAAATGCTTTCCTCCAGATATCAAGCCTGTGCCTTTGAGAGCCCTGAACCTGCTCACTCTTTGCTTTTTCTGTAGTCTTCCTCATTCCTGCTGCTCCCTGACTTCACCAATTTTTTCCTTGCTCCATGGCAGAGCAGTGCTGAGGGAAGAGAAGGAAGTAGTGGCTGTAGCAACCCTGATAAATTGGCTCAGGCCTTAAGGGCTGCAGCAACTGAAATTCCTGCTCAACTGTTACTGCTGCTGGTGGGAGTTTTTAAAAACAAAACCCAACAAAGCTTGTACTGAAAAAAGACAAGCTAAAGGTTGTTTGAAGGCCAGCAGGCTGGCTCGGATGCTCCTGGCTCCCCTGTGCTGCAGGGACAGGAGAACCTCACGTGGGAAGGGCTTTGGGAACGCCTGTGTGCCTTACAGGGAAGGGACTTGAATGTCAATGGGATGCAAGTATTTAAATCAGTTAAGTGCTTTGGCAGACCTGTCCCCTTTCCTTCGAGACTGGAATTTAGGTACTGAGCTGTCCCTTCCAGCACCTGCTCCAGAATTAATGTGGCTTTGTTCCATGCTGGCAGCACAGGGGGAGGAAGGAGCTGAGTTTCCTTGTCATGTGGGTCTTAACTCACCTGGAAGGCTCCAGCCAGGCCAAGTGCAGTTTGAGGCACCCCCTTGTTTATGCTTGGATGAGGTGTTTGTGTTCCAGCTTCGCCGGTCGATGAAATGTTGTCCCTCTCAGATTTGTCCGAGCTGGGAACGAGCCCTGGCTGTTTGTGAATTCCAGGCTGGTGGTGAGGGAAGAGGCAGGTTATTGTGCAGAGTAAATCTGTCACCCCAGTGCTTGCAGGTCTTGCTGAGGAGAAGCTAACTGAAAACAGTGCTTGGAGTATCCCAAATAGGAGAAATGAGGGAGAGAAAGAGCCAGTGGAAGCTCAAACTCTCGTTTGTCAGAGCAGGTACCCAGCAGTGCCATTCCAGGTTTGGGCACGTTGTTTTCCTTACAGGAATCCCTTAAAGCAAGAAGGAGCATCCAGGAGGGAGGTGGGGGATCTTTGGGATGCCAGGCTGGGTTTCTCATACCCCAGGGCAGGGCTGAGCAGGCTGGCAGCAGTGGTGACTCAGCCCCATCTGATGCTGCTGTGCCACCCTTGATGTGTGCCCTGTTTGCCACCTCATCCAGCATGCTGCAGGAGCAGAGCCATGACTCCAGCAGGCTTTTCCTCTCCTCCTAATGAGCCCATTTGTTAGAGGTGTGACAGAATTTTTGACTGAGAGGAAGAAGGGTCATTTTTTAAGAGAAGATAAAATTTGAGGACCTGGCAGTGTGTGTCACTGGGGGATAGCAAAGCATTTTGCAGGAGGAACAAAGTCCCAAATCCTTGCTCAGGTGTTCTGTGAGTGATTTGCTGTGTTATCTCCTTTTCTAGCTGCATCTAGAAGTGGTTTCTAAACCTTTGGAGCTGTAAATTATTGAGGAGATAAAAATGTGTCAGTGCCTCTCCATGGACCTTGGTGGAACAGCATCCTTGGGGTCACACTGGTCTTTACTCAGGCTTTGGGGAGCTGTGGAGTGCAGGACTCTGCTGTCACACGGGGTCTTACATTGTCCCTGCTCACAGCTTGAACTTTATAAACCTGACTGAATGTTAAATAGCGCACAGATGACTCCCAAGAGGCAGCTTCTGTCCAAATTAAAGTGACACAGCAGTGATAAAGCCTTGATCTTACCAAGTTTTGTCAATAGATTTTGAAGGCAGGTGGTGTTTTGTCTCCTCTTTAAGGGCTGCAAAGAGTCCTGGAGGAGCAATGGCTTTGAACTGAGGAGCAAATTGGGAATGGACATGGGGGATCTCCAGGCTGATCTTTGCTCAGGACTCTGGGCTCAAGTGTTGCTCTGATTCTACGTCAGTGTTGCAGAACAGTTGCTGTAGTGACCCTTGTGTGGCCCAGAGTGATTAACTTGTGCTCTCTCTTCAGCAGTCCATGAACTCGAGTACCACAGCACTGCCCACTGACCTGCCAAGCTTCAACCTCATCAGCGAGAGCCTCTCCTTCGACTTCAAGGATACGGACATGAAGAGGCTGTCCATGGAAATCGAGAAGGAGAAGTACGTGGCAGGCATCCAGCCCGGGCTGGGCTGGGATTTGTGCTGGACATGAGCCAGGTGGGGCCAGGAAGGTCAAGGGCACCTGGGCTGTGCCAGCCCTGGGTGGCAGCAGGAGCAGGGCAGTGCCATCCCCTGTGCTGGCACTGCTGGGGCACCTCCAGTGCTGGGGCAGCTCTGCGACCCTCCTGACAGGAGAGACCCGGAGGGGCTGGAGCGTGTCCAGGGCAGGGAACGGGGCTGGGAAGGGGCTGGAGCCCCAGGAGAGGCTGAGGGAGCTGGGAAGGGGCTCAGCCTGGAGAAAAGGAGGCTCAGGGGGCCCTTGTGGCTCTGCACAGCTCCTGCCAGGAGGGGACAGCCGGGGGGGTCGGGCTCTGCTCCAGGGAACAGGGACAGGAGGAGAGGGAACAGCCCCAGGCTGAGCCAGGGGAGGCTCAGGGTTGGTATTAGGGAACATTTCTTCATGGAAAGAGCTGTCCAGCTCTGGCAGAGCTGCCCAGGGCAGTGCTGGAGTCCCCATCCCTGGAGAGATGTAAAGGCCGTGTGGATGTGACACTTTGGGACATGGGGCAGTGGTGGCCTTGGTCATGCTGGGGAATGGTTGAACTTGGTAACCTCAGAGGGCTTCTCCAACCTGAACAGTTCTATGCTTGTCCTGGCTGAGCCTTCCTCTGGTGGGGACCTGGTGTCACAGACCTGTCCCTGCCCCTTGCTCACAGGTGGGCTCAGGGCCCTGCTCCAGGCAGTTCCTCTCCCTGTGGGAATCCTGGCTCCTGCTCAGGCTGGAATTGCCCACGGTGGTGGAAAGAGTTAACAGCAGGCTGAGTGCTGGAGGCCTGAGCCTGAGGCTTTGCAGGTGTGCAGGGAATGTGGTGATAGCTGGGGTGTGTTAAGGTCCTGCACTAGGGCTTTAACCCCTTTTCCCTGGAATTTGTGTCACGTTCCTGGACAAAAAGCGTTCGCCAGCAAGTTTGGATGTGATTATGAGCTTTGATCTTGTGTTTTCCTGAGGGTGTAAGTGTAGCCTTCGAAATTACCAATTGAGCAGAAATCAAAGCAGATCAGATTTTAATCTCTGTAGTAATGATGTGCTTTGTTCATCGATTGGGTCGTAGATCAAAGCCACCATGGCTCTGTCATCCCACTCCGGCCAAAACTCCCTGAGGCTGGAGTGACTGGATCCCAGAGGGTGCTTTGGTTTGCCTCTGCTCAGTGCCCTCTCCTGTGTATGAAATCACAGACCTAGAGACAGGAGATTAAGAACTTTTTCAAACTTTTCCAAAGCCAGAAGGAAAAAGATAGAAGCTGAAAATAACAGGATAATTCCTGGTTCTGTACCCAGGTTGCTATCTAGGTCATCCTGCTCTCCTGAGCAGGGAGAGCTGCCTCTGCCAAATGCTGAAAGCAATAGGATGCTTTTCCTGTCTTCTCTGGGGCTGTTCTCTTTCCTCGGGTGCAGGAATAAACCTCTCTACAAATTTTGGCACTGGAAAGGGTTCCTATTACCCTGCTGGCCCTCTGACCTGGCTCAGGGGGTTGATCACAGGTACAAAACTCATGGGGTGATTTTTCCAGTTGATTTTTCATTGTGGAAGGCAGTTCAGGACAAGCCCTGGGAATGGCTGGCTTTGGGGGTTGGTTTTTTCCCTTTCTTTCTTTTTATTTTGGGGGAGACTCTTTCTGCCAGGGATGCTCTGTGTCTACAAGATACCTGATATTTTGGGGACAGCACTTGCTCCCACACAGTTTACGAGCTAAATCCCTCTAAAACACAACAAGTCAGTACATCAGGGTCCTTCCTCATGGAAAGATTTGTGGATTTGGGTTGTGGAGCAGGTTTGGGAAGGGGTGCAGGGGTGTAGAGCTCTCCTGAGTAGCTGCTTAAACCACTGTGTGGTGTAAACCTCTGTCAGCTTCACTTGCAAATTGGGAGACTTAAAATACCACCCAGCTTGGGTTTAATTTTGTATAATAGTGTAACTTACACTTTTATTGCTGGGTTGGCTGTCTGGGTCTCCTTTAATAAGGAACAAATAATTGCTCTGAGTAGCTCACTGTGTGCTATAAACTGATATTATCAGTTCCACACGCTAAAAATAATGAAGAAAAGCTGTTTCTGTTATAATTCTGTTATCAGGTGTCACATCAGCACGTGCAGCTGGTCAGTGCTAACCCAGGGCTGTTCTGTGTGTGTGTTAGGGTGGAGTACATGGAGAGGAGCAAGCACCTGCAGGAGCAGCTCAACGAGCTGAAGACAGAAATTGAGGCTCTGAAGCTCAAGGAGAGAGAGACAGCTCTGGATATTTTGCACAACGAGAACTCCAGTCGGGGCAACAGCAAGCACAACACTATTAAAAAGGTATCAGAGGGCCCCAGTTTGTATCTCCCCTGATGAAACCCCTTAGAAAGAACCCTAAAATCACCCTGCTTTTGGTAATAAAATTGTTGGATCTCAGCTTTCTTCCCCAGCTGCTTAGCTTTGATCACAGAATTCCAGCTTCTGGTGGTTCTGGTGTCCTGACCCAGCCTGGTCTCTCCAGTGCTGTGGGAAGGGATGTGAAGGTCTCCAGGGCTGAAGGTCTTGCTGAGCCTTAAAAGCTGTACAAAGATGTTGTTGGAAGGGCTCTGCATCCCCAGTGAACAGGAAAAGCCCTCCCTGCCTATTGCAGCCGTTCCCTACGAGCGCTGAGCTTGTCTGGTGAATAATGAGGGCAGAAATACTCCTGGCTTAGGAGCTCTCAGTGGAAAAAGCCAAAGCTCTTCCTCTCTTTTAATCTCTCTAGAGAAACCTGTAGTGCAGCTTCAGTCACTAACAGCAAAGCCTTTGCTGGCAGGGGGTGTGAGACCTCTGACACGAGGAACTTCAGCCAAAAATTGAGGCTGCCTGGGTCTGCTGACCCAGCGGTCACCTGAAAGCTCGCAACAAAACCCCTTCTTTATTTCTACAGCCCATCTTTTGCCTTTGCCTCAGTGCTGGGCTCTGCAGTGAGGGGCTGGGGGCACACCCACGATGGATTTGGATGGTGGTGGTCAGCCCCACTCACCTGCCAAGGCTTTTTTCCCTGCAAAGGCTTTTTCCTGGCTGGCTTTCCTCTGGCAGCCGTCCTCGGGAAGGATTCGGAAATCCGTACGGCACGGGGTGCAGGCCGTGGTGACAACTGCAGGCTTGAAAAACAAATGCTCTCTTTACTATTCCCAGCCACAAGTTATATCTGAAAGGATTTGGAAATATCAGTTCTTGTCAACTTTCGTGGCTGGGAGTTTGTGATCACTGAATTGGGGCAGGGAAATGAATCTAGCGGGGCTCACTCACCAGTTTCCCTGTGCTGGCCTGGAGCTATTCAGGTTCCTGTCACACTAGAGCAGAGAAAATAAAAATCTTCACAACCCCTTTTGTCATTGTAGAATCTGGAGGCGTTTCTGCTCCCAGTAGGTTTTGGAAGGATTTGTCTCTGTGTTCCAAGTCCTTGGTTTAAACAGAAACTGCTAAATTTTCACTTCTAACAGAGAGGAGTTCATAGAGAGCTGATGGTCCCATTTGTCTCCCTTAAAGAGGGTGGCTGGGCCATCATTTCCATGTCTGTCAGGGCTTGTCACAGTGGTGTCACTTTGCCTCCCTTTGAAGATGCAGCCTCGTCCTGTCCCCTCCCTTCCGGAGGGAGCGGGGGCTGCCCGGCTGCTGCATCTCAGCAAGGAGCAAAGGTTCCCAAATAATAGACTATTAGTGGAGACATCAGAGGGAAATTACAGCCTGCCCTGCTCAGGGAGGTCAGCAAAGCTTTTGTCTTTGCCGTGGTGAAGGCAAGGAAACATAGGGCACTGGGAATGGGATATCAGCCCAGCAATACTTCAATGGCACCAACCCTCTGCCTCACCTGGAAGCTGCTGATTGCTCCAGGCAAGCCCTAAGATCCCACAAATCGCCCGCCCTTGTATCACACAAGGATTATTATTATTATTATTTGTTGTTCATTTTATTTTGCTGGTTTAGCCTCAAGCCCAGGGCAGAAGACCTATCTGCATTTGAGAATTCCAAGTAGGTTATTCCAAGGTACTCTGCCTGGGGGTGCTGGGATCTGGCTGTGGCACTAACCCGTGCATGAGCTTGCCTGCGCTCCAGCGGGACCGGCTGCCCGCGGCCGCCCGTCCAGCCTGGCTCTCACTCCCTCAGGAGCACTCCCAGCCCCTCTGCATTTGTTCCTACACCTGGTTCTCCGTGCTGGGAAGCTTCTTTCTTAGCAGAAGTTGAGTTGGCAACCTCAGAGGGGGAGTTCAGGTAGAGGCACTTAAATAATTCAGTGTGCCTGTTTTTGCACTGGTGGTTGGGAATCTATCGGAGGTGCAGGGCAGCCTTTGAAGATTCCTTTAATGAAGTAAACCAGCACCTTCCCCCCTTGTTTGTTGCAGAAAGAAATTCAGGATGTAGAAAAAAATACCCCAAACAAACAGCCAAACCCCATCAACTCTGCTTCCAATACTGTCAAAACGGGCTAAAAATGTGCAACTCTGTCTCAGAGCGGAGCGGCACGAGGGTGCTCTGCCTGTTTGAGAAGCATCCCAGGAAGGTAAAGCAGAGGATTGAGGACAGCTGGTGTCTGCAGGTGGCTCTTGTGACAGGGGAAGGTCACCAGCACACCTGGGGACAGGAGTTGTCCTTCTTCCTGCACTGTCTCTGCCTGTCCCTCACCTCCTCCTGCCCGGGGGTCCTGCTCCATTAATGCCACATCTCTTATTCCTGGAGCCTGCTGTTCTCCAAGGATTTGCCCTCGATCCACAGGCTGTATGTGCTGAGCATCCACTCCCTCCTTTGGGAGGATGAGTTTGGGGAAACTTTCCAGCTCTGCCCTGGGGCGAGGTTCTTGCACAGCCACAGGGTTTTGGGAGCTTGGAGTCTGTGACACTCAGGGAAGTACTGGCATACCACACTCAGGGGTGGCAGAGCTGGTGGGAAATGCTTTTGGAAAAGATAGAGCAGTTCCCCAGCACCTTTGGAGCTCGGGAGCAGAGGCAGGGGGTTGTTTTACCCAGGAGAACTGAGCACTGGGCTATGCTGTTCTTCACTGCACCAGCCATTCCAGGGGCTGTAAATCACTGGAGTTTGGGGTTTGTGCCAGCTCCAGGGAGCTGCGGGTGTTCCCCAAAACAGGCTGCTCTCATTGTTAAGCACTTCCATGGGGAAGAGGCTAAAAGGGGTGACCCTGCAGGTCTGGGCCACCTTGGAGGAGGTGTTGGCTATCTCCAGAAAGACTGGCTGTGGATGAAACACATTATCCCATCCCACCTGGCTTGAAGAGCTCCATGGCAGGTAAATTTGGGGTGAAATCCACTTGTGGCCACAGCACAGGCAGGTGAAATGAAGCCCTGGCAGTTTGTGGGAAGACTCTTGCAGCAGCTGGGAGCCCTCCAGTGCCCAGGAGGAGCTCCCATAATTAAAGCAGCTGCACAGCGAGCGCTGCAGTGTGACCTCTGGGGTTTGGTGCCTGCCTTTGAAGGCGCCTGCTAAGTTTTTCATGTTTAATTACGTGGTTAACATGCTAATCCCTTTTTATGAGCTCTGTGGGCACAGCACAGACACCTCATCTGGAAGCTGCTCTCCCTTCTCCGTAGCTCCCTGCCGTGGGCTGGTGCTGTGGCTCCAGCTGGCTCTGATTCAGGAGGGTTTGTCACTTAGGCTGTGGTAGAGGGTGAAAAACCCACTTCTTCCTCATCTCCGCTGCAGGAAAGCTCCCAGGACAGGCTGCTAAAACACAATCAGGTCTTTGATTCCAGTTGCTTTCTTCTTGCACAGTCATGCTTATTTACTGGGATTTAAGCCCTTTGAAGTATCCAGGCAAGGAGCAAATCTCCACGCCTGTTCCCAGACAAGCAGCTTTGTCGTTGAGCCTCTGGTCCTTCCACAGGCAGCCTTGGCCTCTCCTGCCAGGCTCTCACGTGGCTGAGAGCAGCTTCTCCAGGGCTTCAGCTCAATCCCAGGGGATCACTTTTGGGGCCCATGGGGATCATGCAGATCCTGCTGGCTCCTCTCCTGGCTCTGATCCTGGACACAGTGCAGTGTTGCCCTTGGCTTGGATAATGATCATTGTGGAGAGGCTTTGAGATCTGAGCTGGGGGTGTTCAGGCTGGGGAAGAGAAGGCTCCAGGGAGACCTTAGGGCCCCTCCCAGTGCTTAAAGGAGAACTGGAGAGGGACTGGGGACAAGGGATGGAGGGACAGGACACAGCGAGTGGCTCCTACTGCCAGAGGGCAGGGATGGATGGGATATTGGGAAGGAATTCTTCTCTGGGAGGGTGGGCAGGGGCTGGCACAGGGTGCCCAGAGCAGCTGGGGCTGCCCCTGGATCCCTGGCACAGGGTGCCCAGGGCAGCTGTGGCTGCCCCTGGATCCCTGGCAGTGCCCAAGGCCAGGCTGGATGGGGCTTGAAGCACCCTGGGATTGTGGAATGTGTCCCTGACTGTGGCAGGGCACCGGTGGGACTGGATGAGGTTTAAGGTCCCCTTTGGATTTAGCCAGTGAACAGTTCCCAGCTGGAAGCACAGAAGGGTGAGTGGGGCAGAGCCAGGGGGACTTCTGCAGCCTTGTCTTTCCTCCTGCCTCCTTTGGGATAGGCTGTGGTCTGTCTTGGTGAGGACACTGGTGGCTGGTGATGGCACTGCTGCCTGAGTGTCTCATCATGCAGACAGGATGTGCCAGCCCTAAATGTCACAAGGCTCCTTCATCATCTGGACAGGTGGAAGAATTTTGGGAAGCTGGTGCTGGGGCAGACACTTTCTCTATTTTCCACCTGCACTGGGCGAGCAGCATGCTAGGGGTCACTGAAACATGTCCCTTGAGGACTTCACCATTCCTGTGGGGTCCCTGTCACCTCCTGGGGACTCCCTTCCTCATTGCTCCCCTTCTGGAAGTGCAGGTTCCCAGGAACAGGTCTGTTTTGCTCTAGTGGTTTGCTGGGAGAAGGAGGATGTGCCCCTTGCAGAGAGAAGGGACCAGCACAAGGAATGCTCTGGGAAGGACAAAAGGAGGGAGCCTGGGTGGGACAGAGCAGGCTGAGCTGCCATCCTTCCCCGTGGATCTTGGGACAGGGATGAGGTGCTCAGCAGTCTCCTGCAGGGCTGTATAACCCAGTCCCAGCTGGAAAGGGAAGGCAGAAGGGGCACACCACCAGCAAGGGACTTCCCAGGAGCAGCAGCACCGGCGTTTCCCGTTTCCTTGGGGGCTGTGAGGCTGGAAAAGATGAGTGAGGCTGCCAGCTTCTCACTCAGCCTGGCACCTGGCTGGGGTGCAGGTGGGAGCCAGGAGATACCCAGTGGGCAGAGCAGCTCTGGGAACACACTTTGCAAGTGCAGCAGGAGATGGAGGCTCATCCCACGTGGATCTCGCCCACACACCCCCACGTGTGAGAGACCACATCCCTTCCAGGTCCATTTTCTTCCCGGTTCTCCTCGGAGCTGGGAAGTGAAACTCCCAGGCAGTTAAACTGGGACACGGCAGCCTCTTTTCCTTGTTTACAAGGAACAAGAGGAAAGTAGGAAACGTCAGGCCTATCAGCTATTTCTGTGGCAGCCTTTGAAAAGCGTTTCCTTCACATGGAGCGTCATCTTCTCCTTTCAAATGGGCTCATCAAAGCGTCGGGGGCTGGGGGACAGTTGTGCTCGGGAGAGAATAAACGGCAGCGTGGGAGTGAGAGAGGAGCGGGGAGGGAAATGGGAAGAATCACAGGAAAATAGGGTTTGGGTTCAAAAGTAACAGTGGGAATTGAAAGGTCCACCTGCCCGGTGGGACCAGGGAGTGGGCAGGGATGGAGAAAGGCACCAGGGCAGCGAGTGGGGAATAAAGAGGATTTAGTGTGTGGAGCACTGGGTGATGATTAGCAAGGACTGTAGATCATCCCAGCAGCAGGAAAACATCTTGGCATCACACGGGGTGAGGGTGGCACAGGTCCCCCTCTCCTCCAGCCCGGCCATACTGCAGGATAAAAAAGGAAACAGCAAGGAAAGGAGACATCTTAAACCTTTCCCTGCTGGGGGCAGGTTGGTGTGAGTTGCAGCCCCTTCCCCTCCCTGTTGCATGGGGATGGCCCTGGCTCCGGGGGCTCGCAGGAGCCTTGGGGGTTTCCCTGGATTGGGTTTGCCCAGCCCCAGCAGTGCTGTGCCTGCAGTTATTGGGTTACCTGCTCCAAACCGCCTGTGCCTGCCAGGCACTTATTGGGTTGCTTTGGTTTGTTTGTGTTTCCTAAATCAAATCAGTCGGGCAGCCCTGGGTAGCAGCAGGCTCAGAGGAGCCCTGGCCCAGGAATGCAGGGAGCAGGACTCTTCCCTCTCTTCCCTTCCTGAGATCTTGATTCATTTGAGCTCAGGCCGCTTAATTGCGCTGTCTCTCTCTCCCTCTAAATTTTCCTTGATGGCTCTGGTAGAGCATCGGGAGCCCACCCTCCCTCCTGCAGGAAGGAGATTATCATAATACTGCTTGTAAATCAATTTTTTTTTTCCTTTTCTCTGCACTGACGAGGATGTAACTCCCTCTTAATCACCCTGCACAGCGTTACGCTATGGGGAGGGATATTTATTTCTCCTTGCCTGGCCAGGAAAAGCGGAGACTGCAGAGAGTTTTTGGAGGTGTTGGAGGCTTTCCCCCCCAACAGATGACGGAGAGGCCAGCACAGGGTGGTGCTCTCCTCTTTGCTTTCACATCCCAGTGCAGAAAAGAAGGGAAAACCAGTTGAGGGAGTGGGATTTCCCTGCAGAGAGCCCCCTGTGCCCACCGGCTCCCTCAGCCCCCAAGGGATAAATCAGGATGGCCCCGGAGCTCCCCTCGGCTCTTCCCATCTTCCCCCAGCTCATCCCTTGGGACTGGTCCGTGTGCTGCTCCCAGTGGGAGCAAGGGTAGCCCTGCCTGCACTCCACAGTGAGGCAAACAATAAAAACAGGAAAAAGGGCAGGGGAGAGTTTTCCCACCTGGCACAGGCAGTGGAGAGCCAGGGTGCAGTGAGGAGCAGCCCTGATTTCCTCTCGGGTGGTTCCGGTGCCTGGCTGCAGTCGGATGTGAGGATGCAGCTGCCTGGAGCTGCTGGGCAGCCCCGATCCTGGTCCTGGTCCCCATTGGAAGGGACCTTAAAACCCATCCAGTGCCACCCCCTGCCATGGGCAGGGACACCTTCCACTGTCCCAGGCTGCTCCAAGCCCCATCCAGCCTGGCCTTGGGCACTGCCAGGGATCCAGGGGCAGCCCCAGCTGCTCTGGGCACCCCGTGCCAGGGCCTGCCCACCCTCCCAGGGCACAGTCCCTGTGGTGTTTACCTTCTAGGTGGCAAAATCTGGCCACTGCTGGGAGCCAGTGAGCCACAGGGCACGGCCCTCTTGGGAAGTCTGTGCTCACTCCTCTCCATGGTATCCCATCTCAAGACCCACCTTTGCTCTGACTCCCTTCATGTCTGCTCCTCCCGTGCCTCAGATTCCCTGGATAGGTAAGAAAAGTACCACTGAACCTCTCCAGGAGCCTTTGGATGTTGGGGATGAAAGCATCCAGCAAAGGGACAGGGCTGCATCTCTCCTTTCTCCCCGTGCCTGTGCTGGATGCTCCAGAGCTCTGCCTCCGCCTGCTTCCCAAATCTCCAGGCTGAGGCCAGCACAGCTTTGGGCTCAGGCTGCCCTCGGGGTACCCTAGGACCCCCAAAACACGTGGGGGGTTGATGGAGAGCTGTGTGTAGCCACAGGCAGAGAGCCAGGCTTGAAACAGTCAGATTCCTTGATAAGCCTGAGGGAAACATCTTCCCTGTGCTGCGTCGGCGCGCGCAGCGGCTCTGCTGCTCCCGCCAGCGGAGCACGGGCTTTGCCAGAGTGATCCCGGGGAAGGAGCGAGCTCCTGGGGGCTGGGAGGGCTGGGAGCCTCTGGTTCCCCAGCCAGGCTGCAGAAGGGATGGGTTTGGAGGCACAGCCTTGCGAAGGAGATGGATGGCAGGTTATCATGGAATCATGGAATGGTTTGCGTTGGGAGGGTCCTTGAAGCTCATCTCATTCCACCCCTGCCATGGGCAGGGACACCTCCCACTGTCCCAGGCTGCTCCAAGCCCCATCCAGTCTGGCCTTGGGCACTGCCAGGGATCCAGGGGCAGCCCCAGCTGCTCTGGGCACCCTGTGCCAGGGCCTGCCCACCCTCCCAGGGAACAATTCCTTCCCAATATCCCATCCAGCCCTGCCCTCTGGCAGTGGGAAGCCATTCCCCCTTACCCTGTTGCTCCAGGCCTTGTCCCAAGTCCTTCTCCAGCTGTTTTGGACCCCTTTAGGTACTGGAACACTTCCAGGAATGGGGCTCCTGTCAGATGGCCCCAGCAGTGGGTCTGGCAGCAGCCTGGGGCTCTCTGCTCCTTTTTTTTCCCTCTCCAGCCTTAGAGAGGAAGAATGCTGCCTGTATCCCACAGAAACCCTGTCCCACCTCACCCACCTTTCAGCCAGCTCTGGAGGGGACACAGGGGCAGCCAGGGGGATGCTGAGGAGGAGGAGAGCCAGCCCTGGCCCGGGAGCTGCTGCCAAGAAAGGTTATTAAGCCCTTGCAGAAATTTCCTCTGCAATACAGATTTCTTTCCGACTGGCATTAGAGCTGTGAAGGAATTACTGAGGAAAAGCCAGGGGGGAGAAGCAGGGAGGGGGGGGAAGTGCCTGATGGCCCCGTTGAGGGGCTTAACTCACTGTAAGGTGATCCCAGGATTCCTGTTTCAGCAAAACCGGCATTCCCGGCGGAGGGCGCCGTGCTTAATCCGGCTGAAACGAAGCCCTGGCAATCAGCCGGCTGCTTTGGCAAACTCCTGGTGATCCAGCAGCTGGCTGGAAGGTGGCACCTCTCCCGCTGCACTCCGTTGGGTGGTTGTCTGTAAATCCTGGGATTTCTTCCCCGCCGCTGAGGATTTTTTATCTTCTTTGGCCCGTTAGCAAATGGGCTGACGGCTGCTCCGTGGGGTATTGTTTTTGGGATGCCTGTGGAAAGCTTTCCCAGGGTTTCTGAGTCCTCCAGAGCCTGCAAGGACAGTCCTGGGAGTGAGGGCTCTCCAGCTCTGTCCTCTGGCAGAGCGGATGGAGCGGGGTGGGATCCCGGGGTGGCTGCATGGATCACACGTGGTGGGATGGGGTTGGATGTGAGCATGGAGAGGATGGGCCCCGTTTGGTGACAGAGGGGACACATGTCCAGTGGCTGTCAGAGTTGTGGGTTCTCCCTCAGCTCATGGAGGTGTTTCTCCTCCAGCTTCCCAAGACCCCCTGTATGTCCTCCTTGCAGGGGTCCCAGGACTGGCTCCTTAGATCCAGTCTCCCATGTATTCCATGTCCTGGAAGCCTCAGCCATGCCAATGACCTTGAAGGAGTCTCTGCCCTCGCTTTCCCTCGGGCTGTGCTTGCTGTGGTGGGGGCTGCACGACCCCCAGCTTCTGCACCCCCTGGGCTTCAACACTCCCTGGTATTTTCGGAGGGATACAGGCAGCAGCTCCCTCCTGGGGGTGCCCTGTGGGAGGTTGGGGTGCCCCCTGATCCCGCTCTGCTCTCTTCCAGCTCACCCTACAGAGCACCAAGTCCCGTGTGGCCTTCTTCGAGGAGCTCTAGGAAACAACTGCTCCGCCCTGCTGCTGCTTCCCAAGGGCTCCCGCCCGGCCGGAGCCTGTCCGGAGCCGGGGGCTCCCGGAGGGATCACCCCGCACCCTGCCGGCCGCTCCAGCCTCTGCACACCCACGGTCTCGGGGCCGGCTGCCCGCGGACTGTGTGATGTCCTCTAGCTTAGCAGCCGTTCATCCTCCTCCTGACACTTTGTCTTCCTGGGTTTTCCAGGTTTTTTTTCCCCTGATTTTTCTAGCATTGCTTCCAGGCTCGGCCCTGCAGGCTTTTCCCTGGAGCCGGGGTCGGGGTTGTGGCCGTGCCTTCCCACCCTGGCAGCCAGCAGAGGAGTGTGCCCGAGGGTCTCCCTGGGAGGGGTTGTCACCCCTCTGGACTGCCTTCTCCTGCCGGCTCTGGAGCTCTGTGTGCCAGCCCGGAGCCCCTTGTGCCGGTCTGGAATTCCTCGTGGCAGCCCTGGAGCCCCAGCTCGGCTCCCGGAGCCCCGTGCAGGCGGCGGTGCCGGGAGCCCCATTAGGATCCCGAGCATGTTCCAGTGGAGTGCTGTAAATCAGGAGCGTCGCGCTGGCTCTCCCAGCGCCCGCTGGGGTGCGAGAGGAGCAGGGAGCGGGAGGACAGGGACCTGGGGCTGGGGGGATCCTGGGCTGCTTCCCTGGGGAGAGGAGGTGGGAGGAAGGGCTCCTCCTCCTCCTCCTCCCTGCTGGGGACAGGGAGCGGGAGAACAGCTAGTGCCAACCAAATGAAACATTGTTCCTGCAAACTGTGACAAAGCTGGGCAGCTTCAGGCTGGAGGGATCCAGGGGCTCCGGGCTGGGCTTTCCCTGGGTCCCCGGGCATCCCAGCCCCTCGGAGCCCGCCGGGAATGCCGCTATCCCGGGCTGGGGCCGGGGCTGCCTTGCTCCTGCTGTCCCATCGCGGGTGCCTTTGCTCTGCCCCCCCCGCGGGGGAACAGGGATGCCTTGACCTTCCCTTCCTGTCTCCGTCCCAAATCCTGTGCCCCTCTCGGCTGGAATGCTCTTCCAGCTGCGGTTACCCTCCAGCAGAGCCGGTGCTGCCCTGGGGATCCCTCACATCCCCTCAGGACCCCCAGTTCCTCCTTCCCACAACCTCACCTGACCCACAGCCCCACCGGAGGCTCAGCCCGGGGCTTGGCGTGGAGTAAATCCCACATCCCATCCCATCCCTGTTTATTTAAAGCCTGGGGTCGATTCCCCACACGTGGCTGCAGTTTGGATGGCTGTGGCCTGGCACAGCCGCTTTCCCATTCCCTGGACTGTCGCACTCTGAAGGAATAACCGTTTCCTGCTGTTTTAATAAAAACTCACAAAAATTCATACGAGGGGAGCTGAGGCTTTGCTTTTTATTCTTTGGGAAAACTGCTCGGAGCCCGGCTGCCGCAGTCAGCGGTGCCGGGATTAGTGGGAAGCGCAGCTGCAGTGCTGGGATCCCTCCGGCAGCTCCGCGGGATCGGGAGGGCTCCAGGGTCCTGCTGCCCCCGGTCCCTCGCGGCTCTTTTCATCCCTCCTTGAGGGAAGAGGGGTTCGGGGTGCCCAAAGAGGGGCTGAGACCATCCCTGATGCTTCCTGATCCCTGGATGCTTCCTGGAATAAAGGATGTGCTGCACTGACCTCAATTTTCTAATTAATCACGAATGAAACCGGCCCAGCCCGGCGAGCCCCGTCCCCCGGGGCTGTTCCCGGCGCCCCGGCCCCGCCGGGATCGGCGATGGATGCGCTTTTCATCCGCTCTCCGGCAGCAAAATCCCGGGAGATTCACCGGAGCTTCTGGCCAGAGCTCGTCCCCGCGGGTGGGCTGGGGGATTTTTTCCCGTTTGTGTTGTTTTAAGCAGGGCTGAGCGGGGTGGGATGGGGTTTCTTTTGGCAGAGGGATGGCAGTGGGATACCCGCGGGAATTCTGTGGAGGCTGAAGGCAGCCGGTGAGGGATGTGGAGGGTGACCTGATTTCCCACGTGGCCTCCAGTGACAGGAGTGCAACCGGTGTGTCACCTGCACCGCTTGCATCCTGAAATTAATCCAGAAGAGCTTTATCCAGCACAGGGCAGGGCAGCAGGGCAGGGGGGCAAACTGGGAATGCACAGGGGATGGATGGGGAGGGATGGGGAGGGATGGA
>VZSE01008494.1:0-79346 GCA_013398275.1 Promerops cafer
CGCTGCTCCTCCCCTTTGCCTTCCCCGCCTGCCTGCTGCTCGGGTTCGCAGCTTCCTCGCGGGAGCCGTTCTGGCGATCCCCGCCGCGGTGCCGTTCCTGGGGGAAAACGGGATCCTGCGGCTTGGCTCCTGCAGCCCCCCCGGCTGAGCCGGGCGCGGTCGCCGCGGGGCGGCGGGGCTGCCCCTCCGCGGGGCTCTCTTCTGCTGCCTCTCCCGGGCCGGGGCGGCGCGTCTTGGCTGGTGTTGCGGAGGGGGCGGGCTGTAGCGAGTGAACACCGCCCGGGCAGACGCCTGTGGGAAGCGGGCTGTGCCCGCGGGGCGGCCCGGCCTGCCCTGGGTCGGGGAGGAGGAGGAGGGGGTGCGGAGCGTCCGAGCGCTGCTCCAGCCGTGTCACGGCTGCGATCTTTGGCTCGGCAAGTGCTGCACAGCCAGCCCTGTGCAAGGGGTCACCTGTCCCAGGTAGCGTGGGAAGCAGAGCGGAGACAACCGAAGGGGTTCGATAAGGGCAGTGTAAGTAATTCTTTGGCTCTGGCTTAATTCTCGTTTGTAGAATGGCAGGAGGGAGGAATGAGTGGCGACAGACATCCTTTTCTGGAGAGGGTAAAGCTACAGAAGAAGTCCGGAGGCAGAGTCAAGTTTGTGGGTGAGGGAAAGGAATTGGCCCTTGTACCTGCATAGGGCTCCCTGCCTTGCAGTTTTGGCTTCCTGGAGCTTTATTTCCTGAATGAGCTCGCAAAACTATGTTCCTGCTCTCACCTTCAAAGCATCTGAAGTTCAAGACAACCCTCCTCAGCCCCAAAAGGGGAAGCCTGCCTCTGGCTGAGAGCTGGGCATCAGCAAACTCTCCAGCGCAGAAAAAGTTGTCTGGGATATCAAATGAACTGGCAGTTCATAAAAGCACAGGACTCATGCTCATAGTTGGTTGTGAAAAGCTCTTGCTATAGTTTTTAGCTTAGAAAAAAGCGCCAAGTTATGCAGCTTGGCTGGGTATTCTATGCCTCTTCATTCTAAAACTGTGAATAACCACGGCTTACTATGAAACCTGACTTCTCAGAAGTTACAGGAATTCAGCTGAATAAATTTCCCTGGAAAAGATGCAATGCAGATGAAACTGACCCAAGTAAAAGAAGCAGCATTGGAAGCTGCACTAACTTAAAGGAGGAAATGACCTATATAAAGTGTGTATGAACAAAAAGCTTGGCAAAACCAGGTAGAGATGAGCAGAATAGTGTTAGCAGACAGGTGGATCTGAGGTGTCTGTTTTGTGCAGCTGCCTTTAAGCTGAAAGGAGGCACTGCAGAAGGAGTTGTCTGGTGGGTGTGTTGGGATACAAGCCTTGGCACATGTGCTCTGAATAAACAGATACCTTTGCTGAGTGGATGCTGTGAAAGCCTGCTCAGAGCTGCTGTGTTGGTGTTACAGGGTGGGGAATTAAAGCACTGAATTGGAGAGTGTGGCTCTTGCTTTTTCTTGGCACGGGAGCAGCAATCAAGTACTGGAGCTGGCTGTGCATGGCTTTGGCAGCCAGAACTCTGCTGCATCACAAGGCCAGTGGTCACTGCTACTATTGCTGCCTCATCCCTCTCTGTGTGGTGGGAGCAGCTTTGGAGCCTGGCCTGCAGCCAAGCAGGATTTTTATTAAGGGAATACTCTGTGTTTATTGACTTAAGGGGGGGATGTGTGTGATAAATCCATCTAGCGGTTTATCCAGAGCCGGGCCAAGGAGAGTCTGCCAAAAGCATCCATCTGAATGTCAGTATAAGGGCAGGAGTGATAGGTGCAGTGTTCCGGGAGCTGCCTGGCTGCAGAGCCAGCTCCAGGGTTACATCTGGCAAAGTGCCCTACAGTGGATGCATGGAGAGAGAGATGGTGCTGCATCCCTGGAGGAATGGGCTGGGTGCTGGAGGAGAGGCTGTAGTGAGGGGCCACCTGGCCTGTGCCTTCTGGGAGAAGGACTTGCTTCCAAAGCCTCAGTGAACCTCGAGTAGGTAAGTTGTTTGGCAGAGCCCTCTGGCTGTATGGATGTTTTCCAGGGGCTTAGCACAAACCCTGTGGAGGCTTGAGGTGCAGACTCTGTGCTGGAGGTAAAACTGGCTGATGTGCCTTCTGAGCTGATGTTTGTTCTAAAGTGGAGTAGAAGGAAGAATGCTCCAGAGCAGGGTTGGCTAAGCCTGTGCCCTGCTGCTGTGTCAGACTGTTGCTATCTTTACAATACTACTTGGAGGCACTTTGGATGGAGCAGTTCTGGGGGACAGTGACGAGCAAAGTGTGCAGCTCAACTGAACGAGTGCTTTTTGGCTGACATCTGGGGTTTTATGAGAGGTGAAGTCAGTTGTGTATGGCAGCTTGTGACAAACTGAGTTCCTACTCCTACCAAAGCTTGTGAAGCCCTGGGGAGAATGTCTCCTGGAGAGGGGAAAGCACAGCAGAAATACTGCTTTACGTAGCATTGAAATTTGATAATCTGGAAGTTTTGTGAGCATTGGCAGGACTGAGCCATGGGCTTTGCTTTGGATTGCAAATGCTCTGGAGACTGCTGTTGCTAGCCCAGTAGGACAGTGCCTGCGTGTGTGCTGTCAAAGGGCAACTCTGCCCCTGTAGCAGTTGGAAGAGCTGTTCAAGGGCACAACAGCCTCTGGTCCTGACACTTCTGTAGTGTTTCTCACCGTGTCTGTAAATCACACCATGCAAGTACCTGCCTTTAATTAAGAAGCAAGCTTATTTGGGATGGCTGGGGGGAAGTAATAAATCAATTGTCTGACAAAATTCATATTAAAGTGCTTTTCTGTCATCAACTGACCCTTCTTCTCATCTTCTAGAGTGTTAGACTATTTCCCTCACAAGCAAGCAATGGCTGTGGACGTCGCGATGCAGCTGTACCTGTGCTCTCCACCCTTGCGAAGAGAGAAGTGTGCCTGCAAAATTGCTCCAAAGCCAAGCAAGCCGCTGCGGCCCTGCATCCAGCTGAGCAGCAAGGCTGCGCTGAATGGAGCAGAAGAGGCAGCAAACTCCTTCACACACAACAAAGTGAAGAAGAGGGTGTCCTTTGCAGATAGCAGAGGCTTTGCTCTGACAATGGTGAAGGTGTTCTCAGAGTTTGAAGATCCGCTAGATATTCCTTTCAACATCACAGAGCTCATAGACAACATCGTGGGTCTGACAACAGTGGAGAAGGACAGCTTTGTCCTGGATTTTGTTCAGCCTTCTGTAGACTACCTGGACTTCAGAAACCGCCTCCAGACAGGCTGTGTCTGTCTGGAAAACTGTATGCTAAAGGAGAAATCTATTGTGGGAACAGTGAAGGTGAAGAACCTCGCTTTTGAAAAGACGGTGAAGATCCGGATGACGTTTGACACATGGAAAAGCTTTGTAGATCACCCATGCCAGTATGTCAAGGATACCTATGGAGGGTCAGATCGGGACACGTTTTCTTTTGACATCAGCTTGCCTGAGGGAATTCAATCACACGAAAGAGTTGAGTTTGCCATTTCCTTTGAGTGCAATGGGAAGGTGTACTGGGACAACAACAGGGGCACAAATTACAGGATCATACGGTCAGAACTGAAGTCTGCCCAGGAAGCTGTCCGTCCACCACAGGCTCCTGACTTTGGCAGTGCATTTGACCGGTTTGGGAGCCCTCGGTGCTCCTATGGCCTCTTTCCTGAGTGGCCCAGTTATTCAGGCTACGAGAAGCTCGGGCCCTACTATTGAACCAAGGACAAAGGCCAGGCTGACAAACTGTTGCTGGTGTGTCTGCAGGCCTTGGGGCTAGTCTGAACACAGGTGTATGAATAGGTGGAAGAAGTATGGCTCTGTGTAGCTTAGCATAAGCCTCCCAGCAAAACCAGATGTGCAGTGCTCTGCTGGCAGGAGGCTTATAGTCAGAGAAGCAAATCTGTCTCTCCAGCTGATCAGAAGACCAGGGACCACTCATGTCTCTTCAGCACTTCTTCTTCCTCTTCAGTAAAGATGCCAGTGTCCAGGGAAACTACAGTGCTTATATTGCCTGTTCAAGCTGTGTAGTGGTGGCTGCTTTGTATTGCCTGCCTAGTATTAAAAGGCTCTTTCAAAATATGTCCTAGTATTATATTGTTAGTGGGCTCTACTACAGCTGCAGGGCTCTCCTTGCAAAGCCAGCCTGTGCCTGTCAGGAAATGGTGTGGTTGGACTGCTGGGAATGGAGTCCTCTCTTTGCACATGTCCTTGTAGTGAGGCCCTTCCTACTGGAGGCAGAAAGCATGTTTTGGAAGTGAAAATGCAATGTGATGACAGGAAGTGTGGCCCTACAGCCTGCCGTATTAGGAGATGGATGTGCCTGTGGGAGAGGATCTGATATGCTTAGTCACTGGTTGTTATATCAGATGATCTTGAAAATCTCTCATACCATTGGTGTTACCAAAAATAGAGATTAGCTGTAGCTGTGTGGTGCTTGTAACACAGCTGTGGGTTGACAACCTTGACTGTCTTCTTCAAAACTTTCCTGTTTCTTTAATCACAAGTGATCAATGATGCTTTTTCCCCTTGATGGACACCTGAAGTTGGCTGTGCTGGACCCTGAATATGCATTTCATCCTCCTGTGGACTGTAAACCAGAGTTTTGTCCAGCTGGGGCCCAGGGTCCTGTGCAGGAGACTCTGCTCAGGTGTTACAGGAGCTAAACACAAACAGACCCCGTGGCTGTCTACACTGTGTCCTGAACAGGAATGTGACTGTTGTGTACCTAGTGTGGCAGAAGTGCCTTGACTGAGAAAGGGGTGGTATGTGCAATCCCAGCAATGCTTTGGGATGAACAGGCTTTGGAACTGATGTTGCTTTTAAGATCTAGTAATGGTTTGTTACTCTGTGCCAGGGACTGCTTGGCAGATAAAGGCATAGCACTACTTGCATGTGAGGGTGCTGTGACTGTCCTGGATGAACGTGCTGGGCTTCCCTCTCTGCTGGAGCAGTAGCTGCCAGTTTGACCTGCAAATGCCCAGACTTTGCATCTCTGACCATAAAAGTGGCTCACTCTGCCTATGCAAAGAACTAGCCATGAGGAGAGTCAGATGTGGGGTTATCCTGACAGCACCCCTGCATGTGAGACAAATCACAGATGTGAGCCATCCCTGTGATTAAAGAGGTGGCTTGTCTTCTGGATGTGTGCTGGGGTGGTGAGCTCAGCAGTGCCAAACAGCCTCAAAGAGCTTCTTGGGTGCTAACTGAGCAGAATAACTTAATCCCTCAGCTCAAAGAGAGAGTGCTGAACAGTCTGTAGAAATAGAGGTCAAGGGAATGCTACTTTTTCTAGTGCATAAGCTTTATATAATTTTGGGTGCCTGTAGTAGCCTGTGGATGTGCTGGAGAGAAGCAACAGGCTAGACTACTTAACTTTAACATAGCTTTTAATTCTGGAGACTACTGTATAAATACTTAGAAGCTGTTTTACTCTAATCTAGAAGGGATACTGGGATCACTGTTGGATATCAAAAGGGACAGGAGCTTGCAGGAAGAATAGCTGGCCTTCAATTGCTGCTTTTTCAAAATACAGAATCAGTGTGTATCTTCAGTGTGCCTGATCACTTAGTTGAGGTGGTGAATCTACTTGTTAGCCCAGAACTCATCAGGTTTGGTTCCTCTGTTCAAACAGCTTCCCAAGTCAGCCCTTAGAGCCTGCATCTGGTCTCTCTGGAAGGGACTGTTGCCTAGCTTGGCTTGGTTTTAAACTTAAGGCAAGTTTGAGTGACACTGATACTTTTTATTTATTTAGTGTATGGTGTTGATGTTGTAAGACACTGACTGTAGAAAAGTCATGTTCTCCTGGCACCTTCTTGTGCCTGTGGAGAGCTGTTTGTGAGCCAGAATGAGGCATGTGGGTCTAGGGTGCTGTGGATGGTGGTAACTCCTTACGGGCTTGTTTTCAGGCTGTGCATTGGGTGTGCTTAGGGAGGAACATGGAAGATAAGCTAGAAGAGCAGTGCCATAAGTAAAAGCTAGGTTGGGAACTGACTATTTGATCAATAGCAGTTTAAAAATACTACTTGTGGCCTTTCCCTTTTTCCCTTTTTCCATTGCCAATGTGAACATAGAAGTGAGGGGGTTGCTCTCCTTGCTCTATGCCTGGAAGTGCCTTGTAGGATGTTTTGCATGTTTGTTTTTAAAAGATATTTTTGTACACAACATTCAAGTGGAAAATGCACTTTATAATTGCCATGTAATGACTCTTTTAAAAATATGGCTCTGTTTTTATCTGATTGTTAAAATAAAGGTGGAACAAAATGTTGGCTGTGTATCTTATTTACCCACCCTTGGGGCTGGGGAGGCGATTTGGACATGGGTCCAGCTTCCTGCAAATGGCCATTGGCAGGGAGGAGCACACATCCACTCTGAGTTCTGCTGGCCGAAACAGGAAAGAGCAGCCTATTCCTGCTGCCTTCCTGCCAGCACAAATGCTTCCATTGCCTCTGCAGCCTGACCCTTTTCTCTGTGCTCCCAGGTTTCCCCACTAATCACTGTGTTCCCAAAGTACTCTTCACTCTTCCCCCGCTTGCAGCGCTAGGAACAGCCTTTTCGGGTTTCTCTGCTTTTGAGTCAATCTCCGTTCTCCCTCTTCTCCCCTTCCCCCACCCCAGCTTGATCCGGGATCAGTGCTTTACTCTGTGTACTGGGCTGTGATGGATGCTGGGAGAGGTGTTGCAGAAGCTGGGGGCGGGGGGCAGACTCTTCTCTAATCCCAGGATCAAATGAAAGTTAGACCCTTCTTTACGTCCAAGTAATTATCCCTGTTGTCACTACAATAAGAAGCACTGGCAGGAAACAAGCCCCTTTGCAGAAAGGGAACAGCTGGTGTAAATGCCAGCCAGGGCCAGTTTCGGCATTTGACCTGGCTTTCACCACAAAGATTGAGCCTCGGTGATGCTCTGAAGGTGTTGTGTTTCAAACAACCAACTACTGAGTTGGGTGGGATTTGCTGCTTACTGATAAGGTAAGATGGAAAGCTGAGGGGGGAGGAGAGGAAGATGTGTTTGTCTTGGTGTGTGCAGGTTTGAGCAGCTCTGTAGGCAGTGCTTCCCATCTTACTGCAAAGCCTTGCAGAGAGTGAGCTTGGCCTTTGCTCTATACAGCGATAAAACCGAGCACCTTCTGACTCTGGATCTTTCCAAGTCTCCTGCTGTCATAAAATTACTCTTTTAACTGCTGCGGTTTTTAATCAAGCATACAACACAGGTCTCTTTTAAAAGGTAATTGGATTGTTTTTCTGGCTGCATAAAAGAAAATTAAAAGGTATTTGTGCCCCTGCCTCAGGTGATTGGGGTGGCTTGGCCAGGGCTGTTTTCACGTCTGAATGCTGGCCCAAGCTCATGAATGAGAAAACTGCAGCCAGACATTTCCTGTAACAGCTTTGTGGCTGAAAACCCCATGTGAGGACAGTTTCAGTTTAGGACATAAGGGAAGTCCAAGGATTCTAGGGTAGCTGAGGAGATGGTGCAATGTTAGAAGGGCCGAGAGAGCTCAGCTTTGGGGTTTCTCCCTAAGGCCCAGGTGTTATATGCTAGATGATACAGATATTGCAATTGCTGCATTCATAAAGCCCTTGGTGGCAGGTGTGATTGTGTATTTGCTGGTTAATATACAAAGATTTCTTAGAATGCTCATGTCATTACACCCCCTCCCCCAACCACTTTTCTCAGAAATTCCCAAGCCTCTATATCCTGAGGGATTTCGGTGCCACCTCTGGGTAGAGATAACTAAGCTGTGGTATCCTGTTGATCTTGGATGTGTTTGGAGGTTCAGGTTTCCAAAGTTTGTGTTCTGGGGACAGTTTGGTAAAGGACAGGAGGACAAGTATTCCCCTGCTCCACATCCACCTCCCATTGGCCTGGGGATGCTGTCCTACAGGGGAGCAGCTCTGCTGAACTGCTGCTGTCACAGCAGCCTCTAGAGCACACTGGATTGCAGGTCCTGGGTACAGTGGCAAAGGCAGGATGTAGGCTCCCTGCACCTGCTTCCTGGCAGAGCAGAGTCCAAAATGTTGTATGAGCACCCCACATTCTTGCTTCAGATGTTTGCCAGGGGGACCCATGTGGGGATGCTCTGGGGAAAAACTGCCCAGAATGAGATAATATGCAGAGGGACATGTCTCTTCCAAATCATGGGAGGGTAAATGTGTCCAGCTAGTACTTTGCTGCTGGACCAAATTTTTCTTTGGTTTTAAATGTACCTCTAAGAGGCACTTGCAGTGGAGAGTGGCCTGTGGAAGATGTGTCTGCCTTGCAACTGGAGGGCGGCATAAGAGGGGAGAAAACTAGAGCATGTAACTTCCCAACAGCAGTCAACTGTTCTTCAGTTTCCTCTCCACAAAGCAGCAGCAAATGAGCCTCTCTAAGAGACTGGGTCTTTGGGGGAAAGTCTCTTGACCACAAGGCAAGGGATAAACAGGGCTAACATTTCAGCATGTCCCATGGAGTTCCCTGTTGCTCTGTAGCGTCTCCCTTGCTCAGGCACTGCCCTTTTCTCTCTTAAACACCATGATGCTGTTTCCAGTGTAACCATCACCAGACTCAAGCATCAGCTGGATTTCACAATGTCTTCCACAAGCTTGTGTTTGGTCACAGCGGGCAGGAAGGGCACTTGTGTGTAGTGGGAGGAGGCTGTGCTGAGGACACAGCTCTCAGCAGCACCAAGAGCTCCCTGTACCCCTGGGAACAGCATAGAGCTTTGCCAAAAAGCCAGCAGCATGGGGCTGGGTTGTGATGCTCCCAAATTCCCCTGGTGTTTCCACAGACTTGTTCCTACTGGGTAGTTCATCTGGCTCTAAACTATTGCAATAAACCATATTTATGTCCTTGGGGTTTTTTGATGGAACTAAGCTTCAAACCAGCTGCTCTGGCCCAGCAAGGTTCTGCTGCTCTGTAGCCAGAGAAGCTGCCTAGCCTGTCTTTATCCTCCCCCTTGGAGGGGTACCCTGCCAAACAGTTAGGTGTCTTTAAAGACTGGTTATTGACATTTACACAAGGCTTAAAGAAAGAAAAAGGATGTCTTTGTGGAAAAATAATTGCAGCTGGCCTGTTCCTTTGGCACAGATAAGTCAGACCAGTCACCAGTTTAAGTACTTTGGCTCCTGGAATGGGATATGGGCAAGCCCTTCCAGCTGATGCATTAGTCACAGGTCTCTTCTCCGCTCTGATGCTGCTATGCAGTCTCAGGAGGAGGGAAGGCTCCAACTCCATAACTCAGGGGAAATATGTTTAAAAGGCATAAGAAGAGGGTGAAACATGCATAAATGCTTTTACAGCTTCCACTATTTGTGGTGTGGGAATCTTATTGAGACCATGGTGATGTCTTCTACCTAATGAATCCTTGACAGGCTCAAGTGGAAGGAGGTCTCCAAGATGTTTGCTCCAAGCAAAACCACTCTCACAGCTAACAGTGGTCACTCAAGGCCTTATCCATGTGGATGACCTCAATGATGGAGATGCCACCACATCTCTGTGCCCTGTCCCAGGGCTGCACTGCTCTCCTAGGGGAAAAGACATGGTCCTCAGAAATCAAAGGAATCAAACGATGTTGGAGTCTTGACAAAACACCTGGTTTCTTCCAGCTCCTGGCCAGATTCAGGACATTCGGATGTGGGGGTACAAGGTAAGCAGCCACAAGACAAAAATATTTCAGGGCTGGCAAGTCCCAATATGTGTAGTTTGGAGCAAGGGAGCAGCTGCTATACACATACAGCAAGGTACTTGTCATCCTCCAAGGCATCCTGCAGTAAAAGGTAGAGCCATATTCCCAATACTGTTGCTGGAAAACCCCTCTGTCAAGAGTCAAAGGCCTAAATTGACCTACAGCCCACCTTCCAATCTGAGCAAAACAGAGCCCAGTTTCCCTCCCAACACTCAATATTTAGCAATCGGGAACTCGTGATCTCCTGCACCTGCTTTCCATCATTATGGCGCCTGCCAGAACAAAACTGGAGCATTATCAGCAGTAGTGTAACTCCTCAGTGTTTGTGTGGTGACACTCCAGTGCTATGGAGACAGTCACTTTTATAGGAAGACATATAATAGCCCTCTCCTGTCCACTGAGGGTTTTATGACCATTCCCCTTTCACATGGTGTTCCCTTGGACACCTGGCAGGTGTTGCTTCTCCTGCATTTCCCTACTTGCTGTGAGTTATGGGCATCTGAGTGGCCATCAGATATGCCAGTGTTTCTTTATCCATGAGCTTGGCAGAATGTGTCCTTCATGGTGTTGCAGGCCAGGGGTCAGGGCTGCTATAGGTGATGTGGCACCTTCCCCCCCTCGCGCAACAGCACACTTGGTCACTGGGCTAGGAGACCTTGGAACAGGTCTCCCTCTTGGGCTGAGGACTGTCACAGTCCAGCTTTATTTTCTCCAAGAAGCTGTCTCTGAGCAGATCAAGTCACAAAAGGAGGCAAGCTAAAACCAAATAAATCTACCAAACCCCCCGCTTCTCCACCGTGGCTTCGGCAAAAGAAGAATTTCACTTCAGAGACCAGAACAATTATCTGTTGAATGCTTTATAGCCACGCAAGCAATCATAGCAGACACACACTAACTTTTAAGTTGGTGGTCAACAAGATCTCTTAGACAACCAATGAATCTACACACAAACCTTTCAATGCTTCTAAATGCCCTGCAATAATAGCCCAGAGCTGATAAACAGTGAGCCATAAAGCCAGCAGGGATGCATGCACTCCTGGAGGTTAATAGCAGGATGACTGAGCATTTTAGTAATTTTCCCTTTTTTTTACAGGACAGCAATGCAGCAGGCAAGGCAAGTTATGGCAAACACTCAGAAATAATGCCTGGTCTGGTAGACATCCACAGGTAAATGATCCAGGCTGCAGACCTCTCCTGGAGTGGAGAAAGATGGTCTCACAATGTAGGGCTTGGGACAAGCCCCCCACGCTGGGTTACGGAACCTGGCATCAGAAACACTCACTGCTCTTGCTTTCTGTGTGCTGGAAGTGCTAAATCTATCAAAGGTGCAGCTGGAGACAGCTTGGGAAAATGCTGCATCACATTTGAATGTGAGTGAATGTGAGTGATGAAAGAGTGCCAGCATGCTTGCACATCATGCCAAGCTGAGCCAGCACAGGCTCTCAGGTTTCTTCTGTCTTTATACAATTAAGGTCACGCTCAGCATTAAAGCAGTGCTCAGATCCCCAGACTTTGCAGCTGCACGGCCACACTGGAGAAGGTGCAGCTCCTTTGAACACCTCTAAGCCACCTGTCACCTTGAGCCATGCTTTTCAAGGGGCTGGGAATTGGCTGCAGGTCACTCCTGACCGATCCCCTTGGTCTTCTGTCTCAGTGGTCCCTTTGCTGAGTGGAGTCATGCTGGCATTCTAGCACAGCACCCGCTACTTATTATGAATAACTGCGTTATTCATCTCCTCTTGCCATCAGCCAGCTCCCTACAGCAAAGCCCCCCAGTGATGACAAGCATCTTCCCTCAGCCTGGGTAGAAAGAGCGAGGGAGAAAGACAATTAACAAAATGAGAGATCTGCCAGAGTCTGGAAGAAGCACCCATCTGCCAGGATCTCGCAGCTCCATCCTCAGGGAATCTGCATTTCTGACACTCAATCTGCCTGCTTGAGGGAATACCCTCCCAGAATCAGCCACAAGCAGAGAGACTTGTGAGCCAGTTCTGTAAACTTGGTCTAAGTAAGGGTCCTCCCAGTTCTATCTCCAGCCAAACAAAAGCAAAGGCTCTTCTGAAATATACAGGAAGTCATGAGCTAACCTGCAGCTGTATTTTCAGCTCTGATGTTGCTTTTCAGCTCTGCTGCTTGTGTTTGTGCTTGATTGCTTCCCTTTCCAAATTCCAGAGGAGAGTTGCCTTTGTTTCCTTAACAAAGAAGGAATAAATTTGGATATGGTCTTACAGGAGAAGATCAGATGCACTTTATAGCATTTTGCACCAAAGGAGCACTGAGAACAACTAGAATCATCAAACTCATCTGAGCTTGCATCAGTAGCCAGATTTTTCCAAGGTGCAGGTGACCCAATAAGAGGAATGGGTGAGCAGTCACCAAGGCAGGTTCCCAGCTGCAGTACAGACCCTGAGAACAGAAAATTTTGAATCCTGGAGACATCTCCGTAACTCAAACTTTTCCATTGATTGGAGAGGAGAATGATCTCTTCTCTGTTTGGTATGGAGCAGCTCTGCAACCCAGCAGACCAAGCTGCAAATAGAGCCCCAGGGAACCAGACCACTCCAAACTGGTGCAGTTTTTGAACTGTGGGGATGAATCATCCAAATAACTTTCTTCAGGCAATACAGGGAAGAAATGTCACTAACCATGTGAAAATTGAGACCATATGCTTCTAGGATGTTTTTTGAGAGGAGTGTCCTTAAGAAAGCTAGAGTCACTTCAAGGCTGGTTCCCAGGTCAGACCCCAGAAAAGCAGTCCTTCCTCTTCTGGTGCCAGGGATTCTCTCTTGACTCTGGTCATTATTTTCACTGCAGCCAGTATCTATTTTTCTGCACTACCTAGTGAAAGGCTGCAAGTCCTTCAAGGCCAAGACAGAGCTTGTCTTTTGTTTGTTTGGAAAAAAATGAATGCCAGAAAAAAATAGATGCCTGAGAACTGCCTCTGGCATCTCCCATCTGTGCATGAAGGCAACTCCTCCACAGCAGCAGCAGCAGCAGCAGCAGCCTCTCCCACTTCGCAGGTGTTGTCTGGACCAGAGCCATAGGTACAGGATCTATTTTCTGTTGAGCATGCAAAGGAGAGGTGGTTGCCTGGCACAGCCTTGTACTTCAACAGCTGATCTGATAACACAGAGGTGCTGGCCTCTGTTCTCTTTGCTTCATTCCCTGAAGAAGCAGGGTGATCATTACTTTTCTTTCCATGAGGAAGCTGTTGGATATAACCTGGCACCTGTAAGGGTTTTTTTCTTCACTGTGCAATTAGGAATTTGGGGTTCTTTCACATTCTGAAAGGTGGCATTTTGCCCCTCTCGGGAGGCCTGTCTCTCCTCATGCAGCTCTCTGGGAGCCATTAATGTAGCCACATGTGCATGTGCCAGAGCCTCCCCAGTGCTTTGACCTGGTTACCCCACCCTGAACAACCTTGGCTACAGCACCCATATTTCCCAAGGACACGCACCAGTGGCTGGGAATCTGGGAGAAGTCAAAGTGAGCCCTAATAAGGCAAGTCAGCTAGTTATAACTAAGCTGCTATTTCTACTGCAAGAAGCCCTGGAGCAGCAAAACTGCTCACTTCATGTATGTTCATTAGCGGAATGGATAAGAGCAGCATTGATTGCAGGCTATAATTAGATCTCTGGGACCTTTTTGGACTGGCTTTCTCTGGCATTGTGCTACTTTGAAAAGACTTCCAGTTTCTTTCTGAATGGTTGGGATGGCATTTCCCTATTCAGCAGATTTGGGACCGTTTCTGCTTTCTCCATTGTGGCTCACAGAGCGCTCCCAACTTGGTGCCACAAGCCCCATGCCACAGAATTAGCAAAAGCTCCATTGTTTGACCACTCCTGGTCCCTTGAGTTGTAGAGTTGGCCAGACTGCAGCTCTCTTCTTAGAACTGCATGGCCAACCTGCCAGGCAGCCCTCCCTGCTTCTCTTAGCTTGCCAAGATGTAGTTTTGCAAGTACCTTCCTCTAGTGATGACTGATTCTCCTGGAACCACTTTCTTAGCGTGTTCTGTGCAGCCAGCCTAGAGCATTCCCAGAAGAAATGGATGCACTAAACCAGCACTAAGCACGTACCTGGGGCATGGAGGCCTACATGGAGACTATTACTCCTCTCTTGGAATGCTGGAAAACAGCCTCAGCATCTACTCTGTGAAAAACAAGGGAGGAAGAATCAAGGGAAAGATGCATAGCATGAAGAACTGGAGTTGAGATATCAACAGTTCACATTTAGCAAACGGGACCCAAGGGTGTCTCTGCTTGTGGTTTCCCCTCCAAATGCTGGTGTGCTGGTGTCCCCCCCCATTAAGCAGGGCCCTCCGGTGGGGTCTTACTTTGCGATGTTCACAGGTCGTCCCTCTATCTTCTCCTATACTGCCCACTCAGCAGCTGGCAGGCAAGGGCAGAAGTGCTGGCAGCCCATCTGGGATTACGAAACCAGAGGCAAACATGCACACCCCAGACCTTGGCTGACCTGTGTGCTGAAGGAGGGTATCTGAGGAAGGAAGTTTGTACCTCTGGTTTTGAGCCCAATACATCTGGTCCAGGTAGCTCGGTTTGCAAACTGCAGACTGAGATGCAAATTGAGCTCTGGGTGGGAGCCCGGGGAGACAAGAGGCCGCGAACTGCCAACCTTGGGGATAACAAAAGGCACAAAGACGGGTGGTGCCAGCCAGGTGAATGGACACTTGAGACACAGCAGGAGCTGGGAATTGCTGACCTTTTTGATAACAAAGGAGATGAAGAGGGGTGATGCCAGCAGGGAGGGAGCTAGGAGCAGGGACTCGGGAGGAAGAGCGACACTTGCAGTAGATTTTGAGGGTATAAAAGCCCAGGGGTTCCATTGTTGGGGGTCCTTATTGAAGGCACCAGCTCCAGGTGTTTCTGTGTTACTGTGAGTAAATGGCTTTATGGAACGAGACACCTGAGACTCTGCTGTGGGAAACCTGGGGTCAAACCGGTGAGGAAACCTGGTGTGACTGTGTGAGTGGGGTGTGCAGGGAGTCGAGTGGGGCACCTGTTGGGTCACTGGAGCCACCACCATGAAAGGGCTTCAGTCCCAGCAGTCTGGCCTTGGGAGTGTGGCTGCCAGAGAGTCTCCTGAATGGTCAGACTGGGAACTTTCTTAACACCCAAGGCCAAGCTGACTGAGATTAAAGCATATTTTTGAGTGGGACTCTCTTTGAGGACAGAAATTCACCCAGGACAAAACATTTTGGAGATGAGACTCTTCAGTCTTCCTACCTTCTCATAGGAAACTTGTTGACTTCATGCTGATGTGTGACCTGAACCAGAAATGAGTGCCTGCCCCTTCGCAATACCTTCATGCAGCAGTACTAACTCTGACCCACCCAATGCAAGTTAACTGTGCTATTTTCTGCAATGTCAACATGAATTTTATCTATTGTTTACCCTTCAAAGCTATGCAAATAATTTGAAATAAGTATCTTTATGCCATAGCCTCCCCTTCCCTTCTCTCTCTATTCCCTGACCTTAAACTGCTGTTCTACCAGTTTAAAGCTAAAGCAGTTTAATGTTAAAGCTCTGCTCTAACAAATGACTTTGTGAAACTATTTGCTTACGTTTTAAATTTGTTCTCTGTGTGAGATCTAAGCCAGATCTGCTGAGGTTAGTGGCTCTCACAGGGGTTTATTGCCTGTTACTCCTCTGAACCCAGGAAGAACCAGTCCAGCAAAGGGAGCAGGTGTTTTATTCTGGTATTTTTTAAATTACCTATATCAGCTGTTCATGTGCAAACCACAGTGTCGAGCCACAAGGTCATCATTGGTAGAACGTGGCTTGGCTGGACCTGAGAAACTTTATGATAAGCAAGGGGTGAAAAAGAAATTCCAGGCCTGAGTTTCAGAGCCCAGCACAGGTTCTGACCCAGCTCATGCTGATTAGCAGCCAAAAATTTAACCAGCAGAGACAGAGCCTCTCTCTGCCAAGACAACCATGGTCTGGCAGGAGGAAGGGATGGCCACAACCATTTTGTTCCAAGGCATTTGACAAGGCAATGCTTAGTTTGCACTGGAGCCAAAGTCCATCAGTTTAGCAACAAAAAGCCAGCAGCACCAGACTTTCTAATGTAACCTGATACCACTATTTAATGTCTACTGTGTCAATTATTAACAGAGTTCCACCCTATGCCTTATCACTGGGATGCTGGAAAAATTTACTTCCAAGGGCAGGTTAGATATTCTTTGCCTAACCTAGATTTTATAATTCCCCGCAATACCTTAGCCTTACTTACATTTTTATATTGTCAAGCATGATATGGCTTACTGCCCTTCCATGAAAAGTAGAATGAGGGGAAGAACATCACTGCTCTGTGTCTGTTGGAAGAGAACAGGCTGGAGGGGAGGCAGAGAGCGCAGTTCCATTTTCTATTGGTGTAGTTTGCACTGAAAATGCACACACCTAAAAAGAAATTGAATGTTTAAAGGACACTGAGGCAGGGACATGTTTACAAGGTAAAGGCAAATTCTTTTCTGGGCAGACAGTAACTCAGGTTGTCTCTCTCATTCCCAGGCCCCTCTCTCATACCAGGAGACCACTCCTGGTCTCCTTTCCCTGCCTTGGTTTCTCTCTGGAAAGGAGCACATCATACCCTCCTCACTTTTATTGGGGCAAGCCATGCCCTAGGTTGCTCCCCAGACGTCCACAGCTAAGTGGTACCCAAACATCTGGGTGCTCCTGCTGCCATGCAAGCTGAGCAGCAAACCATGCCCTGACGTGAGAAACGTGACAGCCACGCTGCTCAAGGGCCTGGCTTCTCACCCAATAATTGGCTTGAAGAAGGAGAAAAAATTGTTTGCAAGAGTATCATAGAGAGACATCAGGACGGGGTTATTAATAACAGGCAAGACATAACCTGCAGGCCACATGTCACAGAGCTGCGTGGTGAGGCCATCCTGTGGGAAGTGCAACTCAAAGTGCCTTCATGGAGAGGCAAACCCAGTCCTCACTGCTGTGGACCTGCACCTACTCAACCTTTACACTGAATATCCTGCTGCTTTGTGATGTTGTTAGGCTGGCAGCCTGCCTGCCTGACACCTGTATCTGCTAATTGTCGGGGAAGTCCTTCTGCCCTCAGGACTGCAGATCCAGGTGCTTTTTTCCCCAGAATATACTGCATTTATTTGTGGCACCTCAAGAATTTTCCTTTCCCTGTTTTCTGGCCAGCTTCCTAATTTTTCCAGGGCAGCTTGGGTTAGTATTTCACACCATGTTCAAATCCTAAAAGGTTACCTGAAGTGAGTGCTCTCACTTGCCATTGAGATATGCCATCTCAAACTCCCCTTTATACAACCGTCACTTTTGCACACAGACCACAACTTTCTTTCCATGGGATCTGCTATGAAGCACCTCACATATCTCTGGTGATATTATACTATTCCTTACAAATCACTCCCCCATGGAGCTCAAGTGTCTCCCTTTACTGCCAGCACTATGCTGGCTCCCACTTTACAGCAGTGAAAATAGATTTCCTAATTTCATTGTGTTACTAAAAAGTGAAATTATTTCACAGTATTTGCAAACTACCCTTCTTCCCAGATTTCACCATGACCAGGAGAGGGAGGAAGATGCTACTCTAGTTTCATTTACTTGAAGAAGTGTTTGGCATGCAGCTAAAGAGCACAACATGGCACTGTTAAACAAGAACATATATCTCTGGCCAGACTGCCTATGGAACCAAACAAATCTGCCTAGACAGACAGCCTCTTACTTTCCGTGGGGTAGCTCCAAGGGAAGGCCCAACTGCCCATGTGGAAATCATCTTCCAGGACAGCTTCCTGTACTGGAGATAGCCTTGGGGATGACTCCATCCACATATCCACCCTGCTGAGACAAGGTGCCCTGTGCAGGGGCCCAGCTAAACACCTAGGCGCCCAGCCAAACATCTACTCCTTTATGGAGAGGACATGGAAAGGGGCTAGTGGTCTGGAAGGGACTGGCAGTCATGCTGAGGGACAGAAAAGACAGGCTAGGAGAGGCCGGAGAAGGCTGATAAGGAAAGGATTCTCCTCGGTGGCTTTGCTCTCCCCTCATGCCACTTCCAATATACAACCACCAGGAGAGCAGTAGTGGGTTGGTGAGAGGGTGTTCTGGTGGGCTGGTGGAGAAGGAAGGGACCTGGAGAAGGAGCCCCAAGGCTGAGAAGGCAGGTAGAGATGCCCCAGCACCATGGAATGGGAATTATGGCAGACTAGGGCTGAAGGAAATGGCAGTGAGAGGCCTTTTCTGTTTCCACTGTGTGCCTTCACAAGTCTGAGGAAGGACAGCAGAGCTCCCCAGGCTCACCAAGGCCATCCTACTCCACCACAGTGCTCCACATTAGAGGAGAGTGAGGAACTAGTGAGAGGTCACTCCTCTCCCCAAGACACAGCAGCAACCACAGACAAGGATGCCTCAAGGTGAGGCAAGTTGCACACTTCTCACCTAACCAGCAAGCAGCACTGTCCATCAGATTGCCCCAAGGAAAGGAGGAGAAAAATGTGTGTCACGCCTGACCAGAAGCCAGCCAGCAGCTCTCAGTCACACTGGCTGCCATAGAACTGCAATGTAACCCTGGGGCTTAGCTGAGCCAAACCCTGTTGTGCCAAAATTATTTTAGTAAAGTATATGCAACTCTATGTCAGAAGGCCCATGGGAAACACCCAATGAGAGACGTAAAGTTTCCCTGAAGTTGCTTGTAGGGTGGGTTAAGAAGCCTTTCCTTAGGTAGCCATGAATAGCCATTTAAACACAGGGTAGCAGAATCAGCTGTGGTTTTGCTGGAGCCAGCTTTTGCCTTTTTGGAGGCAGAAATTCTCCCCATGAACTAATATTAAGTTGCTTAGGACCAGGGTTTTCATGAAAAAAGCCTGGGCCAAGGAATGGGTTGGTTAAGAGGAAAACTAAGATATTTAAAAGGCCAGATATCAAGTGTTTGAAAACTGCATGATGAAACATGTGGAGAAATCCAGCCCAAAGTATCCCCTGAGCCTTGATTCACATTCTCTTTGACCCTCCATCCTGGTTTGAGGGGAGGAAAGAATAAAAACATTGCCATTTTCGTGGCACAGGCAAAGCCCTCCCTACAAGGGTATTTGAATTCACCATGAGAGAGGCCTGAAGGCTTGCAGGGAGCAGTGTCTGCCTGTGGCACAGCTATGGCTTTCTTCCCACTGAAACAAACCCAGGCACTCAACTTAGGCCTTTCATTCGCTCTTCAGGCAGTTATTTAACCAAAAAGAAGGATTAGCATGGAAAAAATGTTTCTGTGGGTACTGCATCGGAGTCCGGGGCTTCCTTGACTCCTAGTGTTGGCAGAGCAAACCCTGGACTTCAAAGTTGGACTCATGCCTTGGAGTCTAAAATCCCATTGGATCTCAGGCCCCGCTGTCTGGAAGGGCTCCCTGCCAGGCTCTGAGCCTGCTGCTTCTTACCCAGGGCAGGGTTATTACTGCCTGTTGGCTCCAAACCTTTTCCCTGGTGAGAGCAGTCATATTTTCCCCAGCTGCTGCAAGTTTCCTTTCCTCAGTTAACCCTCACACCAGAGACAGCTGTGGACCCACAGAGTATCTGTCCTCTCCCTCAGTGTGAATCCCCCAGAGGGAGATGGGGAGAAGACAGCCCTCCTCCTCACTGCCTCCATGGCACAGGGTAACATGAGCATGTGCCAGTGTTCCTCTCTCTGAGATAAAATGGACAGAGCCCATTGCAGGCACAGAATGCAACAGCCAGCCATCCCACCACTCTCCTGCCTCCAGCAGTGTCAGATCAGTGGTGCTGTTAAAGCACTCAAACCACTGTCCTGCATGGAGGTAACTCACACAGATTCACAGGCCTTCACTATGAGCACTGATCCCAAGAAGTCTGGCAGCAATCAGTGCCGAGACACAGAGATGGGAGAAGCTTGGAAAGGTAAGGGAGGTGAGGTTTCCCAAGAGGCCAGGAAGAGATGGCATCTTTCTTCAGTGAGTTCGTGAGGTTGAGATGGCAGCCTGCAAAGATGGGCAAGGACACGCAGTGCTGTGCCTTGGTGTGGAGGATCTGTTCCATGGCCTTCCCAGACGTAGGGGTGAGGCTGACAGGTCAGTTATTCCCAGGGTCCTCCTGTCTACCCTTTCTAAAGATGGGTGCAATGTTCCCCTTTTCCAGTCAGCTGGGACTCCAGCTGCCTGCCATGACCTGTGGCAGGTGGATCGAGGGGTCAGCGCGGCTCCCAGCAGCCTTTGCACAAATGGTCTACTGCAGACAGAACGAAGGTCAGACAGGAGACAGAGAAGAGGGAAGCCTGGAGAACTGGCCAAGACCACTGAGGAGCAGTCTGACTGGGAAAGATCAGCCCTACAAAGCTCTAAGGCCCAGCACGGCTTCTCTGGGTTTACTCTTGCAGCAAGAGATGTGTGAGAGTCTCCCAGCCCAGCTCACACTGATGGACCTGAATGTGACCGCAGAGGAATGCTGTGAAGCAAAGGCATTCATAAGACATGAAGGCTATGGCAGACATTTTGGTGACAATCACCACGTTTTAAGCCTGTTGGCAACGTTTTCAGATTTGGCATTGTCCTCATGAAGTCATCTAATGAGCCTGTGCTGGGGTGAGAATCACACCATCTTCCATATAGGGAATTAATCATGTCATTCCCTGCTCCCCTGCCCCTGCGTTTCTAAATCCTGTTTAAAAACAAGATGTTCCTGAGCTCAGACTCCCTTAGTGAAAGCCATATGAACTGTTGCTATCCAAAACAGTTTGTTTGAATTGTGTACACTGAAAGACTGTAAAACTGGAATCAGAAAGCCAGTCACCTCAGGAGTGCTAAAAATGGCTGCAAAACTACTCCCTCTTCATTTCTGTCCCTTTCTCAACTAGTGCCTGCCAAAGGAGACAAATGCTTTTTAATTATTAATTCCTCAGAGTTACTAAGTAGACTAGTACCAAGCTAGCTGAAGTCTGGCATATCTGCTTTTTAAAAATAAGTTTTTAAATAAGCACACTACATTTCCTTCAAAAAACATCTTTGCTGTGCAAAAGAGCAGAAGCCAGCAGTCTGTGTTTAATTGAGTCCCTCTATGTTTGGCTTACGTGCACTTTAGAAGACTGACAGAAATATGCAAACATGGGAACAGGGCCAGCTTTTGCAAAGTTAATGAGGAAAAAAACCCACAGTCACTGCTTCTGCATGCCTCCCATGAACTGATACTTACACAACCAACAAAGAGAAGAGCAGAGCACGCAGCATGGTCACTTGTACTGAGCTCTCCTTCCCTTCTCCCTGCAGCAGCACAGGGACATCAGGTTTGGGTAGTTTTTTAGCCCATGATGCTGTGAGATGGTTTGGTCAAGTACCTATCTGTCGTCTTTCTGTCAGTCAGATCTACCTTGGTCAAACATTGCTCCTGGGAAGGTCAAAAGTCTGCAGGAAGGTGAGAACTGCTGCAGTAGGCTGTCAATCTGCTGTAGCAGAAAACACCTATGAAACTTCTCTTCCAAGCAAAAATCAAGGCTGAGCTTACCAGCAGTGGGAATTCTCCTCCAGGGACATCACACTTCATGAGACTTGGTGGAGGACTAGGGTGGTGAGTGATTCCCCATTGCTCTGGCTCCTGAGAGCAGAAAAGACAGACTGGAAGTACAGAGATCAAAGATGTTTGTGTTGCTCCAAACACAAACACTTGACACTTGGCAAATCCGATGGCCCATTACAACAGTTTTCAGCCCTTTCCCAGGAAGAGGGCAGGGGAGGAAGTCTCAGTGCCAAATCTGAGATGACATGACCAAGTGCCAGAGCCCCACAGTGACTAGAGGTGAGAACTGGCTATCAACTCCATGGCAAGCATAGCAGTGTGGGACACAGCTGGGCTGCTCTGGTCAGGCCCTTGTCCACCACAAGGCACCAGGGTTGCACAGGAGACCCCTGAGAAGGAGTCACTGTGCAGCCAACAGTGTGTCCAAGCTGTAAAACCAATGACTTGCCTCTGGCAGAATAAGTGTTCTCCACTCTCTGAGCTCTTGAGCAAGGAGATCTTGCTGTGTTTTCCCACTCAGAGACCTTTTCTATGTTGCTCTGCGGGTGAGCTAAGGACAGACCACCTTGCAGTCAAACACATGGCTATGGGCTGAGCATGTAAAGCAGAATTTAATATGAGCACAACTTGCCAGCAATTGGAAGGCCTTCTCAAGCAGAAAAAAGGCTCTCAAAAGTGTTCAAAAATATCCATAGCCCTACAGCCTTGTGTGGCAACACCAAGAAAAGAAATTCCAAAGAGAAGATTTACTACTGGACAAATACAGACAAGGGAATCGCCCTAAATCTATTAACAACTCTGAAACTCAAAGCTTCCTTCTCAGATGTTGTTTTCTGTTATGCACAATCCTTAAACAGAGAGTTTTCAGCAGTACAAGCAAAAACTATTGCAGCTGGCTTAAGCTATTGCCAGCCTGGTGAAAATACCTACAGTGGCACAAGCATCCAGTGGGATCTATTTTCTGGAGGTTACTGACCTCAGATATATCAGTGCTTTTCATCTCCCACTGCTAGTTGTGCTTGCCTCTCTGTGAAAGATTGCCTGAACTTACTTGGCCAACATTTTGCTCCAGTTAGATCTGGAAAAAAGAACACCTGAATAAGCAATGACCTTTCTCAAGGTGAGACCCTCATTGCCCCAGTGACATTTCCAGTTATTTGACATCTTGAGCAATACAAAATGCAAGAATTTATTCTCAGCTGATTGTTACAAAGTAAACAAGCCAGAACACAATGCTGCCACAAAATTGCTACATCACAGGGGACTGCAAATATCTGAAAATTGAAATAAAGAGTAAGGAAAACATGATTTCAATACTTTCTGATCTTTTCATTGCTAGAGACCAAAAGACCTTCTGTATATTAATAAAGCAAGAATTCTCTGTTTTTGTAGTCCACAGGCAAATCAAGAACCTGTGGTATCAAACATTAGCAAGTTTAAAAAAGAACATAGGCCTGGGAAAAAAAAGCACTAGCAACTTGGAAAAAAATGCTGGTGCTTTTTTAGGAATTTCAGGAAAGGCTAAAACTTGAAATTGGCCTGAGCATTTTGAGTAATGCTTATGGTTACACGCACCTTCCTGCTCTTTCTGGAGAATTGGCTACTAGCACTTCCATGACTTGGAAGCCATCGGTCCTGCTCACCTCCAAGTACTTGTTGGTTGACCTTGGAAATGTACTTGGAGTCATCTTGGACACCTAAGAAACGGCCAGATATAGGCAGTGAACAAAACTATGAAGTTCTACATCCTGCCTTGACCCTTTCCTCAGTCCTGCCTCTCTCTGAGCACAATCAGACCCTTCCTGCCTGACAGGACACTTCCCCAGTGTCAAGAGCTCAGAAGCACATTGAGTAAAAGATGAGAGCAGCATTATTTCCCCACACCCTGCCTCTCCCCATAGTCATGGCTCAGAAGAAAGGCATGTCTCTCCATCACACATGCCCCATTTATAACAGAAACCACCCTGTCCAAGGACTGTTCCTGCCTTACCAGTAAGGACTGTGGTTTTCTGCCAACTTGTATTTTTGGAGGCTGTTTACATATAATGACTGCTCAGATCACTCCAGTTTGTTGACATCTTTTTTTCTGGAGGTCCTCAAACTGGACACTGTTCTTCTGAAACAAAGCTACAAACACCAAGCAGATGGAAACCAACCATTTCCTTTGCTCCTGTCAAGGGGGTGGGAGCTCATCAGGAGAAATCACCCCTGAGGGCAAACAACATGTAGCTCCAGAATATCAAGGATACTTTCTGTCCTGTCCAAAAACCAGAGTGAAGCTGGATAAGCACCACCAGGAATTGTCCTTAGAGGTGTGACAGAAGCTCTGCAGAAAACAGGGCAACAGCTGGGAAAGAGGGTGTACTTGTGGACACCAAATCCAGGGTAACATGGACTGCAGGAAAGGCTTAGTCACTGGTAAATATGTATCTGGGTTTAAGGTTTATGCGACAATTACATTTGCATACTATTTATTCAGAAGTTCTTTTCTTTTCCATCTTGTGCAATTTTGTTTTCTGAGTCCCTTAGCATTCACTGAAGACTCCTTTTTATATTGAGCCTGCCAGTTTTGGGGTTAAGACGAACTGAAATGAATCCTACAGTGTTATATATAGAGGGTGTCCTACAGTCATTAGAGAAAGGCAAAGAGAAAGGAGGTGCCACCTGGAGAAACCTTGAGATGATTCAGAGTCCAAGAAGTAGGTGCCAGCTAAGACCTCAGGGGACCCTGAGCGAATACCACGACCAGTGGCAAGATGGCATTGGGAAGAAAAATTGCTGAACTCCAGGAAGGTGTTTAAGATGCCCACCTGCAGCCAGCATCCATCCCCCCACCTCCAGTCTCCTCTAAAACAACATCAGCTGTTTTACTGGTTTGGTATTAGCAACCTGGTGAAAGAATTTGTGCCTGATTTGCCAGGTAAAAAGGGAACCAGTTTGCAGTGATGCTGTCACACAAGGTCAAAGCCACCTGTGAAATAGAGCAGGCCCCAGGCCAAACATGGAGACAAGTCCGTAATAGCATTAGCTGCCAAATTCAGAAAGCCTTTGACTGCAGCACTATTACCTAAATTTAAGGGTAGCAGGACTGGTTGAATTATTCATTGCAAACAAACTCTCTGGCAAATCTTAGCCCTGCTACCTGTTCACAGGTCTGTTTACAGATGTCTGTTACACAGAACAGTACGAACTGTTCATGCAAAACACATTTCAGCCTGGGAGCTGTCTGCCAGTCCTTTACTTCTGTAGCTCCCTGCCCCATGGGCTGTGCCAAGAGTGGTATCCCTGCTCCCTCCAGTACCTGTAAATTCTGCCTATGGGCAAAAGAGAGATACAGCCCATAGGGAGGAGCAGTAAAGCACATGGCTAGATTTCACCACCGTTTTTGCAGATGCATATGCATGTATTTGCTTGTATCCACTTTGCATTCTTGCTCTCCTCTGTGACACCATCCTCTTTCTCCAGTGTTTTTTTTCGCCTGAGGGACCAGACTGAAGACAGTGCAGAGAGTCCATCGTTAGATGCACTTGTCTTACTTCTGTCCTTCTATTTATAGCCAGCAGGCAGTCCCTTTCTGCCCTCAACAGTCTCACAGTCATTTCCAATTCTCCTGGCTAAATAATTAAAACAAAGCACTCCCATGCTTGTGGAAGAGGCTAGTGCTGTGGTACCAGTGTCACATGCACATCCCTCTGGGGCCTTGCACTACCTTTTCCAGAGGTAGGACTCTGTTACCAGGAACAGTCTCTAGTGCAGAAAAACTGCTTTTTGAGAAGAAGGAGGGATGGAGCTGAAGACAGCCCAGAAAGACTGGTTGCTCCAAGACTACAAAGGGAAAAATAAATAAATAGTAATATAATATAATAATAAATATTTTTTTCCTTCCATATTTGGGGGGCATTCTTTTTGCAGGGGAGGGACAGTTCTCTTAACAACCCCTTTCACCTATAATCAGCTGTGTCTCAGTGTCTTTCAAGACTGGGTTCACTGCCTCACGCTCTGGTTTGCTTCACTTGTTTTCACACAGTTGTACAGAAATTAGCTCTGTCCTGGCCATGCAGGATGTACCTTTTCATGTTCCACCAGAACAGACAATAGTTTCAGTCTTTGTGGTTTGTGCAGACAACCACAGAGGTACTTTGGCAGGCAAAAGTTGCCCTGAGAGTGACACCTAACCCTGAAAGTACAAAGATCAGGTATCCCAAATGGGATTGAAGAACCTTCAGTCTTCAATCTAAGAATCTGAAAAGCTGAAAACTCCTCATCCCAGCTTAAACACCAGCACCAAAACCACTATCAAAAAATAAGCACCACACTTTCCTCACTTCAGCAAGTGCTTCAGACTCTTCCCAACTTTGAATCAGTTCAAGACTTTCTAAAGGCAAAAGGCTAAGCACCATGATCTGCAGTTGAGGACTTTGGCAAGTAACTGACTTCCAGATCAGCTCCTCCACCACCCTTGTGAAAAGTGCAAAATGTAGTAGAACATGATCCCAGCCATAGCAATCAAAGAGCAGTTGTCACTACTAATTTTCATTGAAGTGCAGAAACAAAACACTTAAATCCAGATCTAGCCATCTTCCTCCCATGCTTTTTGGGAATGCTATTGAGTGAGCTGAAGAGAAACACATCCCCATTTCTCAAAGCCTTTGATGTCTGGGCCTCACAATTGCGTTCCCTCTCCCGGCTACCGGAAATCCCCATCTCTCTAGCAGAAGTTCTGTGGAAGCTTGGATGCTGCACAGCACCAGTGGCAGCAACAGTTTCCACCTCCCAGCTAAGTCATATAAAGAGGCAGCAAAGACCAATGGGACAGTTCATCCTCTGGCAGTACCTGCCTCTTCCTGTTAAGCTGACTGGGCCATGGGATTGCTCCAGGGACACCATTCCAGTGCCCACACACAGGTATGAGCAGCAGTGCTACTGGAAATGTCTCAGGCCTTCAGGCTGGCCTCCAGCTGCTGCTTCAGAAGACAGGAGGTCCTGCAGGTCCCACATGCTTTGTGCAGACAGCTCAGATACCAGAGGGCACCAGACACCTATGTTTAGGTAGCTAAATCTTTCCCCTAGCAGGCCCTACAGGTATAATTCTTAAAGAGCCTAAGATAGAGGAACTTACATGTTGTTTGTGCCAAGCTGTTCTGAGACAGGAAGAAATAAAGTGGAAGTGGAACAGGACTAGATTGAAAGCTATAACTATGGCAAGTCCAGCAAGTGACAACCATTTCTAATCAACAGGCATCCTTCTATCTTCCTAGAAAACAACTTCCTAGTTGTTCTCCATTTACCATTAAACTCTGCTAAAAATACATCCTCCATCATACTTCTGTACACTATATCTGGAAAGACTCACAGACTCCTTTTCCACTTCAAAGCCTGTCATTTTAGGTTGTACCCTTCGACTGGATCAACAAAATGGTTTTGTAGTAGGATACTACATCTTTTGAGTTTTCTCTTGTGTTGGTAGATTCTGGAAGGATGGCTCCAAGCACAGCCAGATTGCCCTTTGTATTGTGTGGGATCTGTACAATCCAGTAAGTCATTGGTGCCTTTGCAGCATCTTAAATGGTCCACAGCCACCCTGCAACCCGAAGATTTGTCTGCATATATGCTCCTAAGACCAATTTTCAAGCTCTCATGAAGCCAAAATAAACCAAACATGGATCAGTAGTGGATCCTGGCATAACTATAATCCTAGGATTACCTTGTCCTACCTCTGTGAATCATTAGGGTATACTCACTGTCTTTTGTCTCTATCTCAACAACTAATTGCACCAATCCCATTCCTTTATTATCCAACCAGCATATTTTTATGCCTTGAGATTTCAGTTTTGTCTTGTCAGGGTTTAGGCTGTCCATTGTTCATTCCATGTAGGTATTCCTGGAAGTGTTCAAGGCTAGGTTGGATGGGTCTTTGAGCAACCTTATCTAGTGGAAAGTGTCCCTGCCCATGGCAGAGGAGCTGAAACTAAATGATCTTTAAGGCCCCTTCCAATCCAAACCATTCTAGGACTCTATGAGCTGTAGGTGTGCTAATTTTGATGACCTGCTAACACATGTGTCATCAGCACCCCTCATTCTCAGACACCTCTGATTATTTCTTTCTGATGCTTCTAGACATTCCTTCTCCATTCATGTCAGTGTGTCTTCCACTAATCTTTACAACTCCTGGCAGCATAAGAGAGTTGAAGAGCAATTGCTGATGTTCTTTGCACTCATCACAAACACAGTCCAGAGGATTTTATGCTGTCAGCTGAAGTGACTGCATGCACTCAGAGCTCTTGGAAGTCTTGGTGCTAGAGCTAGGGCATACTGCAATGCCCCATTGCTCAGGAAAGCATTTGCAGAAGACACATCCTGCCTGTCCAGAGAGGACGTGCAGAGCCAGCTGCCTTGGAGACCAGCAGCGTGTGTGGAATTCCCTCAGGCAAGGGCCTGTCTTCAAGAGCTCAGCCAAAATTACAACAGCAGTGGCACAGCTTCTTCCTCTGGTGACAACCTACACTAAAATGTTGTCTACTGAAAAGAAACAGTAGAGGGTTTAGGGAAGACAGCAGCTGGGGAGACAAGGCAGCTGGTTTCCATTTCTAGCACTTTCCTTAGTCATTGCATAAACTTGAACAGCAATTTAATTCTATGCCTGGATTTCCTCTTTAGAACAGGGCTAGCAACTTCCCTGTAAAGCATGGCCAATGTCAAAAAGTCACTACACTCGTCCATTTCCTTAAAGCAACCACAGGGCTCTCAGCACATGCTTTGGGAGGTTGTATGTCTGACAGCAAGGAGCTGCTTAACTATGGTGAGATGCTATGGTCAGGACCACAGCATAGGGAAGCAGAGGAAGAAAGAGGTAAAACAAAAGGGAAGCTGTATCCCAGACATGCAGAGCACAGCTGGTGCAGGACAGAGTGGAAAGCTTGACTAGAAAAGCAAAAGGGGGACAGAAAGCAGACAGTTGTACTTCAAGGTATGTATGTTATACAGACTTTGTCCTGCCAAAAAAACCCGTAAGTGAACAGAGCAGTGGTTGTCTGCCAGGTTGAAAGTTAGGTGGTGTGGATAGAGGAACAGAGGTCAGCTAGAGTGCATGAAGACAATTCAGTCCATTCTACACATGCTCCAAAACTCAGAGATTAGGAGTGGGGGGAGCACTTTAAAGATTGCAACTGCATATATGGCTCTAGAGCACAAGGAACTGGCTGAACTGCAGGATGTGCTCAAGGAGATTTTGCACAATTAAAAAAATATTCTGCAGATGGCAGAGGAGGAACAGATGGAAAGCTCCCCACAGCAATGGCCATGTGGCTGCAGCCACCAGCTTAGTTGTTAAGATGTGAAGACATTTCATATCCAGTATGAACACAGAGGGATAAGCTTCCTCTATACCCCGTGGCACACAGCCAAGATCCATGCCCTTCATGTCTCGAACACAAAAGCTGATGTTTCCACCTCAGAGTATTTTGCTCACTACCACAGCTACCAAGAGGGTCTGTGGCCTCTTGACTCAAAAAAGCAGCTCTACAGTCTTGAGCATGACTACCTTGGTTCAAGACACAAGTTTCATCCAGTATGACACATCTGCTACAACGTCTACGGAAATGTTTCACACACAGACTAAATGAGCCAAGCACATAAGAGCTCATTCACTCTCTGCCAAACCATGTCACTGAACAACAAAAACTCCCGTGTCTATGTCAGTCAGTATCCACCAAGGTGGGGCAGGTGTCTTGGCTGGAGGACAGCATGGCAACATTTCTTTTTAATGCCTGAAAGGGAGCTAAATCATAGGCTTTTACAATGATTATGTTTTCATAGTGAAAGAGCATTGTCTGCGGATCATTCATTTTGGAAGCCTTGATCCAACACTTGCAGGGACATCACCATTTCCCAGACTAGAGTGGAAGAAAACTTCCTCCTGCTATATTAAAATCATTTGTAGACCTCTTCATCTTCCCAATCCCTCAAATACAAAATTTTAAAGATTTTTATAAGTTTAAAAATGCTATTTTCCTCTTTCAAGGCAAACACAAAAGTTCTCCATGCTTGAAGACTAATGACAATCTATCAGAAAAATCAAAGGCATGTGAACAGGTTTACTCGCAGGATCTAGTAAAGCATCACGCTACCTCCTCCACATGATGCTACACTTACCAATGCAGCTCTAGTGTGGAAATAAATACCAATCAGCCAAATACCCATCACACATCTAATTTGTCATTTAGTTTCAAAACGACCCTGTCCTTCCGTGATTTTTAATCTCTAATGGTGGCAGCACCTCCAGTGATGTGCATGTGATAGCATGCATGAATGAAAGCACCATTAAACCATGAGAATTTGCCACAAGCTGTTTGCCATGACATGTGAAGGAAGCCAATAAATTCTCCATTTACTTATACTGTCTTCCCTACTGTTGGTGTCTGCTAAATGGCTCCTGCAGCATTCAGGAACCCCAACACTGCACTCCACAAGGCAGCAGTCCCTGATCTGATAAGGTTTCTGTAAGACCTGTTCCTAACAGCAAGGCCAGCAGTGCAGACACAATTACAGCAGAGAGTACAGCTGCTTCTAGACATGGCTTGTTAGAAAATCAGTGCAGGCAGGGTCAGAGAAGGACTATTTCATGTATGCAAAACAAGCAAGAACAGGGAGTGAACCAGCAAATTTCAGAGAAGCCAGCCCCCAAAACCAGCAAATGTGAAATTTTTGAGAAGGGTGCAAAGAAGAAATAAGCCCATGTGACTCTGCAGATTAACAGGGGGAAAAACAAAGCATCAGCATAGCTGAAGAAAACTCCCAGAAATCTGCAGCACACCAACACAGGCTTTGCAGGCACCACCACAATTCCCTCCGATGCAGGAAGCCTGATTTCTGTTTCAGCTGTGCCCCTCCCAGGCTTCTCAGCTCAAATAAATGCTCCTTATCTTCAGGTCTGCCTGTTTACTGAAGTCTGCCGAGAGTGGTGTGACCCAGATTGTGCTTAAATACAGCCAAGCTCAGCACAGTAGCAGTCAGTCACCCTCTCTGGACATGGTGCTTCATGTCCCAAAGAGCCCCTTGTCAAAGTTCAGCTGTATCAAATGCTCAGACTGTATGGACAGGTAGTATCTGGCCTAGACTGCCTAGATTAACTAGTAAAATGTCACTTCTCCCTTCTTTTTAGTCCTCTGTCATCTTAGTCCCTATATGCACAAATGGAAACGAATCACAAACATAGGAGTGTTTTCAAGTGAGCAAAGGAGGGCACACTGAGTCTCACAGCTGGCTGCTACACCTGCCTCTCAATTACATATGAAGTGCTTTCATGCTGCACAGAGCCTAAGTACCCATGTACTTATCAATTCAAGCTATGAATTAATATGAAATAAATTTTTCTCAGCATGGGACTCTCTGAGAAGGTGTGTCATGCTTCACAGCCCAGGTCCTGCATGCCACTCCAAACCTGAACACAACCACGATGAAGCAATTCCTGCTTATTGGGACATCTCTGGCTCATAGAGATCTATTTGGCTACATGTGCTCTTTAAAAATTAACATTGCTGAAATAGGGCACATAAACAAAGGAGGTCAGAATCACCTGCAAGTAGTTTACCAATGCAAGACCACTACTACCATTCACTTCAAACAGCAAAACCTCATAATCAGCTAATTTAGCCAGGAAAGTAGGCAAAACCCTGCCATGACATCTCTGCAAGCAGCATCACAAGATTTACAATTAAGATGTGCAGTCATGATCACACCAAGTTAAGATCACAAGAGCAGGACATGGTTGCTACCCATGGGCACTCCTGAACTGAGTGGCCATAGAGGAGACAGATGCCTGACCCAAGGAATCACATCCCTGATCAGAACACATCTAGAGGTCACCTCTGCCATAAATAGGTGTTCAAGACTCTAGTCATTCACTTGAAAAATATTTTTTTCCATATGGGGCCACTTTGGTGCAAAGCAGTCACACTCCTTTAGTTTAAAGAGCACATCCCTTAAGCTGCTTCAGCTTTTCCCCCCACAACACCAAGTCCTCCAATTTAAAAAGGGCAAAAGCCAGTCAGCAGCGGAAGCTGTGAATGTGAAAGGACTGAACTAGAAGGAACCCAAGAGAGAAGCAACTGCTCAACCTCCAAAGCCTTGTCAGCATCCATACTTGCAGACCAGTATCCCATTTTCTGTTGGAGGAAGGTGTTCTAGAACAAAGTGTTAGCCTGCTCCCAACATGGCTCTTCAGCTGAGGTCACAGCTCAGTACAAGGCAGAACAGAAGCATGTACTGACCATACCTGGCTACCTCATGTGTCTCTACCTGGGGAATCCTCCTGGTGCCATGTCACCCATGCCACCCCATGGGGCTGCCAAACATGACAAAAGAGGCTGGAATGGTCCTGGCTGCAGCAGAATGATATTTTATACATTTAGCCCTTTTCAAAAGCAGTCAGTAACTGGGTCTCCTCCACCTCCACACGTAAGACTTCCTATTTCTTTATAAAGGGCTTGTCGATTGTTTTTAGAAAGAACAAACACAGATCTTACCTGGCACAAACTTCTCTCCAGAAGAGACAAACATTCACTAGTGGAAGAAAAAGGGAAAAGGAGGAATTAAAAACAGCCATGGGGAGTGTAGGGTGAGAGAAATGAATGAAAAACCACTGCTTTCTCAAGGTCACCAAGAGCAGTCAAGGCCCACAGTGAAACGCCAAGAGCTCTCCAAGGGCATGAGAACTTAAGTGGAACTGAGGTTTTTACTTATTCCCACTGCTGAGAACAGCCCCCTCCTCACTGCAATGTTAATTTCCAACAAAATATGGAAACAACTACCTTGTTAGACCAAATTATTAAATTACCTTACTATCAGACAAACCCAGGCAAAAGCAGTTTCTGTGGACAGCTGACCTGCTGTGAGTGGCCCCTGTAGCCACAGCTCACAAGGAGTTAATAGGAGGCTATGAACTGTTGTAACCTCTCTTTCCCATTTGCTCAGGCATTTGCTCACTGAGCCAGAGGCTACTGCTCTTTAACCTGAGAAACCTTTTTTCCTAACATAACCCCAAGATTCTGTGAATCCCTCTCACATTCATATAAATATATATTAAGAAATCTACTTGAAAGCACTCATGTTGAAATTAGTCTGCAATCCCTTTGTTTAAAGTTGCTACTGTTCCATAAATGCTGTCTGCAGTAGTAGTAGAATTGCTCAAGTACAGCTCCTGAAATGTGAAATAAAAAACAACAACAGAACAAAGCCTCTAACTTGATTAACAAGGCAATCAATGTCTGCATGCTTTTTTCTGCATAAAAAAAGAGATTGGATTTTTTTTTACATAGTTGTCAATTATTTTTTCCAGCATGGGAAGACTCTAATAAATTAAAATATTCATTACAGCAGATGCTCTCAGCAAGCTTCTTTGGGTGAACAAATGAGATCAACCTGAAAAAACACTGTTTGGCTGAACATGAGCATCACTAGTAAAATCACCAAACCCTTTTTTTTTCCCTCAAGTGCCTCCCTCCCCTGTGGTATGAAGTATCCAAGAAAATTTATCTCATTACTGAGTGTTGTGAACTAATCACATGCATGGGATTTAAGCCACCCAGCCATGGCAATGTTACTGGTCCACTAGAGAAGACAAATCATGAGCTGAGCTGATGCCAGGACCCCCAAGACTGTTAAAATAGTCTCATGCTTTACAGACCAAATTCAGTACCTGACATGTTTAAAAATATGAAATTATTTTAATAAGTTTGTTTACATTTAAAACAAATCAGCAAACATTGTTAAAATTCACTTCATCTCAAAATCACAGAATCAAATATTCTGTGAAAATACTTACAGCTTACAGTTTGACATTAATCCAACAGATAAAATAGTATCTGGAATGATTCTACTGATTTCTGCAGCTCACTGATAAAAATCATCCCAACCTACTCAAGCAATAAACAGAAAACAGTTGATTTAACCCTTATCTCAAAATATCTTTTTGAAGTTACTTAGCAAAAATAAACAACTCTGTACTTAAAATAAATGATGTACAATTACAACAGCTCTTATGCAACCTGTAGTATAATCTCTAAAAAATAAAAGTTTCTCGTTTGACTGTAAGCCTGGTTCCAGACCTGTAAATAAAAACTAGTGATAAAGTCTCTGGCTGCCACCATGCCCAGGGGAGATCAGCTGAACTAGATTCAATTTCATCAGAGAAACTTGCACAACAGTAACTCAGACACAAAAAAAGTAAATTATCACAGTACTTCAGAAAAAGAGGATACTACAGTCGCTACAGTGAAAAGCATGTATATAAGAATTTGTAAAAAATATGGACTGACAGATAAATGGTATTTTAGGAGAAAGCATATCAGAGATTTGTATTTTACCTTGTGAAAATCCATCAAGTATGGCTACAAAAGGAAAAACAACTGTAAAGTTCAACACAATTCGACAAGAAAACAACTGTCTGCTTTCTGGGAAAGAAAAACCCAAACCAAAATAAAGAACCGTAATTCTAAAGCAGTTATGACTGTCCAAATCTGTGACTCGAGAAAGAAATCATATGAAGCAACTGAGAATTGACTAATACTTCTCCCTCTGCATGAATTTAAAATGGAAGTTTTCACAGTTCCATTGATGCAGTTCAACAGTCAGAAGAGCAAAGCAGGGCTGGGAGGAGTTTGATTAGTCAAACAGTCAGTGTTCTAAAAGTTTATTAACTGGTTATTTTGTGGTAAAAAGGGTGGGGGATACAGGGATAGCAAATTTTTTTTTTTTTTCCTTCCAAACTAAGAGCAACCAAAATACATTCTTCTACTTTTCAGAACAAGCCATTCTAACGGAAAGTTGATCACATTAATGGTGCACTTAACAGCCCATGGAGACAAAGCAAGTTAGTACTTTGGCCTCTTTTGAATATCATCTTATCTGAGGCCTGGGGAGCAAGCAGAAGTTGCTAGTAATTAGCTGTGGCCTTTAATAATAAAATTATATTAATCTTCCAATGTTAGATTTTGTAATAAAGGCATAGCTTCATGGTGGCAGTAGCACAAGAAGATACCAAAAACAGCTGAACACATCTTTAGCCATGAATGAGAAGCTTCCTGTTTTAAGTAATAATCACAGCATGAAATGTTGACAACTTGGCATGTTTTGAACTTACTTTTACTTCACTCATTTTTAAGACCAAATGGCTGATGGTGTCTAAAACCAACATTAAACGGAGGGCAGCTATGCAGGAATAGGAGATGGGATCCTTAAAGTGAAAATCTAAAGAACCTTCTCTTTTGAAACACAGGTTAGAAAAATACCATCATACTACATTAATGAAATTTTTATTCAACACCCTGCTCTCTCATTTGATGGGGAAGCAGACAAACATATCCCTTAAAGAAGAATCCCCAAACAACTCTACTGCTTTAGAACTGATGAATGCACACCCATTTCTCCTAGACTTTGTAAAAAACAAAAAAAAAGGTAGGAATCCTTAGCAGAGTGCCTTATCAGGAAGGGCCAGCCCAACCACTGCTCTTTCAGTTCTTCCAGGAATGGCTTATTTGTGTGCAATGAATAAGCAGATGCTAGATATCATTGGAGTACATACATCACAGTGAACAAATACTGCCCACAGGCCCAATCCCTCTTAGCAGGTGTTCAAATTACATGTTCTTAAAAGCTTAACACTTTGTCTGGATTCCAGATATCAACCTCACTGCTAGCAAAGCTGGAAACAACAGAAGTCATCAGTACAAAACAAAATTGCTGTAATAGGCCTCAAAGAACAAACAGCTTCCATGCTCCTCTTTATTTCAACAGAGATGATTAGTTAAGGTGCTTTAGGATTCTGCATGGCAGACAAGCTGACAGAGGTGGCCATTTAATAAGCTCTGGAGTCTTTAGCGGGTATCTGAGGGCAGCTCCCCGGGCAGAACCCTGAACTGCTAGTTTCTGTAGCGGGGCATCTGTGGAGCAGGGGCTCCCTCTAAGGGGACTGAAGAGGAGACTGTCATCAGCTGTCCACCGTGAATTCTCTCATTCACCCGCAGGTCACAGCCATCCTGCAGCATCCTTATAGCTATCCTTGCAATGTTTTTAGAGTCATCAAGTCCACTGTGAGGTCTCCCATCATAATTCATGCCCAGATTTTCAAGCATGATTGTCAGCTTGGTCTGGTTCCTAGGAACCTGATGGAGAAAGTGAATAACATTCCAGGATTAGGTTCGGTACCAAGTCTTTTTAATCTAACACGGGGCAGCAGAAACACATGCAGATTTTAAGCCTACTCAAGTCACATATTACTTTCATGTTGCCTTCTGTCAGATCACTAACCATTTAACTTCAAAGCACCTTGGTGAGACAGACAATTTTATTTTTACAGAGGAGACACAGTCAAACAGGAGTTTGTCTAGACCTGGGATCATGTCAAGAGTCTCTTACCAGCACCAGCTCAAGATACACTTGTGCTGGCAAGGGTGGAAGCCATGACCTAGATAAGTTTAATCATCTTCATAAAAAACCAAATTACTATCCACAGTGGCATTGCAGGGGGAATCTGAGTTTGGTTTTCCTTTTAAATTCTAAGTGATTAAAGAAGCACCAGGCTCCCAAATGCCTTCAACCTGCACAGGACCTGATCAGCAACACCTGCAGCAACCCCGTAATATTTGCCTAGTGCAAACTAAAGCTCTTCCTTATTAAATGTCAATCTCTCTTTTATCTAGAGGTTACATTTAGTATGAAAAAGGCCTTCAAAAGAAGACCATTAGCTAAGCTGAAATCCCTTTCAAAAAAAGTATTTTAGTGTAGGCTGATAGGGAATTTGCTAGAATCTCCAATAACTCATTTTATGGTAGTCTGACAGAAAGCAGCAATAAGGTCCAGCATTGAACTCGGTATTACTTTTCTCTTGACAATTTGATTCCACTGTAGATACATCCTAACCTTTCTCTGTCCCCATTACATTGTCAAAAGTCAAGATTATATGAGGGTAGTGGTGCAAATTAGTTTTGTAGTGTATTGCATGAAAACAGGAAAAAATAACTGAAAAATCAAGAAGTCTTTTCAGCTGAACTACTTCAAGACACGCTTGATCTAAGAGGACCGGTATAACAATTTTACACATTCCTTCAAGGAGCACAACTGGACTCTTAAAAACAAGATTAAAATCAAAATGCAGTAGATTATATGATCGTCAATTAGTGAAGTGAGATCTGCACATGAAACACATTTGAAAATCAGGTGCCAGGCAACTAGTTTAAGTACTATAAGTTTTACTACACAAGTAGAGATGACAAGCACAACAGTACATTCTAGACTTTTAAACCAAATTTTCCCGTAAGAGAAACAGCAATTTGTACAAACCTTGTAGAAATTCCCATATGATTTGCGAATATTGATCCACTTTTTGGCAAAAGAAGGGTATTTGATACGGCTAATACGGCACTGGATGTTCAAAAATTTACTCATATCCCAAGATCTTAGAAAGTCAAAAGAGGAAAACATCAGTCATATATAATCCTGTGTTCTACATATTGCACAGCTGTAGAACTAAAAGCTGTCTTGTCTCTCGTGATCAGTAGAAGGAAAACAGTTAGGAAAAGCTCATTTGCGATAGTCATGGTAAAGAATTTTTTGATATGAATTTGTTAATCATGGGGAAATAAATAATGACAGGAGCAAGACTTTCACCAAGACGGTCTCAGGTCCACAACAATTAAGACAAAAAATAGCACACCAACTATTCCACCTACCACATTAACACTGAAAACTGCCAATAAATCAGATGCTTACACAGCCCTTGGGGAAGCAAGTGACACCTTAAATCCCCCTGATTATTTGGGTACGCATTTATCTCTCTAGTTCAGGTAGGTTATTAAAACTAGACTGCACCTGGTTTTATGAGAAAGCAGATCTCTATGAAAATATGAAGAACTTATAATCCTATTTATTTAGCAGCCTGCCTTCCTGAAGGGAACCACCCCAACAAGTTTGTAAGCTGCAAGCTAAAGGAAAGTCTTTTTTCCCCATCTCTTCTAGCTGTCTATGCAATCTCACCTATACAACAGAGATTTCAATGAACCTATTTTCCTTAAGGAATTGCACGGAGGGGATTCGTCTGGAGGGGAATTCCAGAGACATTTAGGCCCAGTAATATAAGCAGTCTTGCATCAGCTTTGCTTTAGCATTTTCTTTTTTTAATTCACTGTTGCTTCCAAAGATAGAAATGTAATTATAGGTTTAAAATTAAAAATTGCAGAGTGTTATTTTCAGGTATTATGTGCTAGATATAAATGAAGAATTACAGCAACAACAAAGTATAAAGTCTTCAGCATCAGCTGTTGCATACAGACCACTAAGAAAGAAATGGCGCCATCTGATGGATTTAAGCTTCATTTCGAATAGTTCAGTTCAGCTTTACCAATTTTACCAAAAGCTTCAATTAAAATAAAACCAGCAAAATGGCAGTGTCCTGATCTATCTTTAGCAATGCTCTCACAAATATTAAACATGATGTTGCAGTTTTAGATTGTGCTGAAGGCTGCATAAGGACATACCCATCGGTCAACATGGAATAGCTGTACTTTGTTCCCAGTTCTCGTTGTCTCATCCACTCTATGACATTCTGCAGAACTTGAGGAAAAATATCAGCTTTATCAACAATGTCCTAAGAGAAACAAACAAACAAAAAAAAACCCAACAAAAACAAAAACCAACAAAGTAAGGAACATTCTTTCAGAAAAACTCCCTCAGCATTAAGTGTATTGGTATATGGGCAATTAAAAAGTCAGCTTCATCAAAATCTTTACAAAACTAGATTACACGTTAACAGATGACTGGACAGGTTTTTCTAAACTGAAGAAACAGCAGCACAAAACACTGCTACAAGAGCCAAGCTCCTAATAGCTTCTCTAAAGGTATCAAGGTTAGTATCAGTTGAACTTGGATGAAAACCTTTGAGGTTGCTTCCCAGGCTCCTTAAGTCATTTATCACAACCCATTGCCAACCTAAGACTCTAAACTCTTCAGAATAAAAATCTTAGAGGAGAAGAACTGATACAATTCAAAAGGTGCTTTGCTCTACTAAAGATTAAATGTCTCCACATGAATTAAAAAGAGAATACTTTTCCCCACAAAATGACCAACTTAGTGAAATCAGTTCTGTGATAACTGGGAGAGGGAAAAAAGCAAGGATTAAGAGAATAGGCTTTACAGAAAAATAACCATGAAAGACTACCATTTAAGGTTACCAGTCTGAAAACATCAACAACACATCCCTTTTTCCCCTATTTCTTCCTGGAGAAACAGAAGTGCAAATTACCTGGGTTATTCCTGTCAGACTGATGCAGAAGTCTGAAAGCTTGGGATTAATCTCTGGCTTCACGTATTGCTGAAAGGTATCCTCCTGCAACAGGAGAATCAATCGCTCAGCTGCAGCACACTATGCAGCAAGGCAACTTCTCTGGCTCGCCTGCAGCCCAAAGGCAACAGCAGCTACTTGTCCTGCTGCAGGCAAAAAGGAGTGTGCACCTCCTGAGCCAGAAGGAACCTCCTGACTGGCCATCATCAGATTATTAACGGGACAGATAGCTTTCCAACCAGAACATGGCCTTCCTCTCAGCCTGTAGGCACCGAAGACTGGCAATCGGGATTTAAGAGGGGAAAAAGGACAGACTGCAAAAAAGCAGAGGATTTAGGAAAAGAAGAGTGAGAGTAAGGAAAGAAGTGAGAGGCATGAGCAAAGCCCTATGTTTTTTAGGTGGTATCTCTAAAGGTTCACCTGCAATTCAAGGAAAGCAACCAGCTGCACACCTCAGAAGCTTCAGGCAAGTCCTACACCTCTGGATGCCAGCTAGGCAGAGACAAACAAAATCTCACTCTGGGAAACTGAGCAACACAAGAATGAAGACTGAAAGCAAGTTTCATGGAAAAAAGAAAGCCCCAAATCCCTGCTGTTATACAAAACCTTTTGGACATACAAAAAAAAAAAAAAACCACTTTAAGAGCAATAAAAACTATCCTGGTAATCTGCACAATCCTTTTTCTGCAGTTAAGTCATACATACAGCTATACTTTATTGTAGCATCACAATGATTACTGGAAATCCTCTTCCCATTAAGAGTTCTTCATAAATGAACCATTAGTCAGAGGTGCATGCACATCCTCCATTTCACTGGGTCACTCAATTGCAGTTAAGCAGCGGGTAGTTTATCCTGAAAGAAAGCTGTACTGGAACAGAGCACTTGAGGCTACCAAATGCCTGCTAAGTATGTTTGAAACCAGGTTACACAGCTGTCAGTCTGTTGGGTACAATGTGGAAACAGCTGAGCCTGACAAGAAGTGGAGTTCACTCAACCCCACTTTCTAGACCTCTGCATTAGTGTCTTCTAGATTGCCTCACACAGGACCACAGAAATTGATCGTTTTTGATTATGATGAATCCCTTGAGTCCTAGAAATAGATCTGTGGGCCTTAAAGCAAGGAAAGGGAAAGGAAGGGCAGGTGGGAACATACACGGACAACTGAGAAACTCATATCAATAGTGGGAGTCGACAGCAGGAGAATGATCTACTTGGATGATCATTTGGAAAACGTGTTCAGAAGAGAAAGTCTTGTTTGTACCTAACAGGCACAGAGGATAAGCCCTTATGAAGGAAAAAGTATGCTGTTTTTAATGAAGTTCAACATCTACTTAAAAACTAATCTAGACTTTCTGATGCAAACAAGTTACTTCAAAGAATAGATATTTTTAGATTAGATATTAGCATATAGCAGATATTAGCATATTAGGTAATAGCAGCCTTTAGATCACTTACTATTTCCAGGGTATGCGTGTTTACTAAGACAACAGGAAATTCAATTATTTCATGTACAAATTCTGGTGGGTTTCCTTCTTCACATGTTGCTTCAAAGTCAACAACACAGATGTAGTCATAGCAGCTGTCTCCACTGATATGCTCCTTCTGCATCAGTTTCTGTTTCTTATAATAGTTTTTCAATCTCTTTTTCAGTACATCTTTCACTCCTCTAAAGAAATATGGAAAGTGACAAAGATCGCACTCTTGTTTAATTATTTCCTTGTTGTAAAACTGAAGCTATATGTAACATTTGAAAGCTCAACAATTACTAACCTCATTTTGAACACCAGCACTTGTGAAGTCTGAATTCCACTTTATCATAGAGGAGCGTTATCCCCATTATCTACACTACATTATATCCCATTTTCTGGGATAATGCAGAGGCTGTGATAACCCCCACAATGCAATAGCAGAGACAGACTGGGAAACATGGCACAGAGACACTCTGCAGTCACCTCTACTTCAGCAAGACCAGGTATCCAAAGCCTTCCCAAAGCTCAAGTCTTTGTAGATTACTCCTGGTTGACCTCTGGCCCTGGAAGAAGGACAGCTTCACCTGTATTCCACTGTGCCCTCTATCTGAAGTGATTAATGCCTGAGGCTTTTCTGCATCAGTGGCATAGATAACACAGAATCCATCTCAAACGTCCACATTTTACATTTTTCTCAATTTAAATTTAAAATCGAGCTTGAATAACTCAATTAAAATAAAGTATTTCAGATTTCAGTTGTCATAAAAACCTCCTGGTCAAGATCCTGCTTTTCAGGAGGTTTGTGGCTATAAATAAATTCACATGGCAAGTGATTAAAGTTACATACTGTGTCCTTATAATACTAACATTATAACGTATGAGTACATATGCCAAAACTGCCATGTACCAAACCAGAGCTGAATAAATGAGGATAATTTAGCCTTCCAAGGAATTTATTTTCAAAATTATTCATTGCAAGTGAAATCACAGAAGCTGTAAGAGATACGTGTAGCAAGTGGTATTAGCAGAAAAGCAGCCCAGTGATCCACAAAGAACTGAAATCAAACTACTAAACATGCATTTGAGAACATCAGCTGCTTCTGCAGAGATAACTCTTCTTCACTCTGGTTTATAGATCTAGTTTAAGTCAACAACCAGTTCATTAAAAGTTGAGACAGTATAGGAGCTGATGGAGGGGGAAATTACCTCTTTCTTCACCAAACTTATAAAAAAAAGTTGAAAATATAAAACAATTGACTATCACAATAACCTCAAAGGAAAGGATGGTGTGTGACAATCTGCTCAATTCTCTACATTAGAACTGATGCACTATTTGTTTACAAATAGTACAAATGTTGACTTGACTTACTTTAATATATTGACAAAAGAAGCCTAGCTTGGGTAAAAGAGAAATTTTAAGCTTTCAGCATTTACAACTACATAAAAAAACTCATACAGAAAACTTACAACCTAAGAGAAGGTCACAAACACCTCATATACTATTTGAATTCAGCTTTCAATTTTTAAATCAGAGCAACTGCTAAACAGCTATAGGAATCTAATATGTTTTACCAAAAATTTTCTCAAGTAATGGTAAGATTTTTTCTTCATGAGGGACTAAATTAATTTAACCAACCAACTCCCCACCACTACTTCCTCATTCCTGCTGCCTACAGAAACAATACACTTTATTTTTCCCAGCTGACCTTCTTCACAGCATCTCAATATCTTGCCTGCCCACAGAATTATTAGAGTCTTGCAGGTAATTTCCAGTACAGCAGGAACTACACTATACTCCCTTGCCTCCAGCCCAGTGAGCACAAATCCAGCTTATAATGCATTCATTTTTACACATTTTTCTAGCACACGTATTCAGAGTAGCAAACTCTCCATCTAAAGGTACTTGTCCTCTGCATTGATTAAATCCTGAGCCCCATCACCAAAGTTTGTAGCAAATATCAGATCTGTACTGGTACAGTAAACAAAAATATGGATGTTCTGAAGCAACTTGCTGTATGATGAAGGTCTGCAGCACCACCTGAGAACCACTGCAGTTCTTCTTTCCCCCTTGACCAAAAAGCGATGAGAAGTACCTTATAGTTATGTATTCTTGCATTTCTTTGGGTTGCCAGTTGAGACAGCACACATTAAGCAGTATGCATTCATCCTACAACAAAAGCTACAAAAAGATTGCACATAAAACAATTGGTGTCTGGTGCTGTGTCTGCTTTTCACTTTGTGCTGAGTTTTTAAACTTTCAAATAATCATCCCTCATGACTCTACTACTCTCAAAGATAAATCAACATGTTTACAAATAACCTGGTTTCAAGCTTGAACTCTGCGAGTTTACTTCTGAGCTCTTCTCTGGTCATTCTGTTGATATAACCATTGGTTATAGCAATTTCTTTGTAAATCGGATCACTGAAGTCGTTTGAACCGGCAGCTGAGGTTTTGCCATCAGTTTCTTGATCACTGATCCTATAATGCGGTCTACCCTAGAAAAAAGACAAATCAGGAAGTCATTGAAGAAGGTCAAAACAAGATGCTTAAGCATTTCACAGCTCGTTTTGGCACCAGAACGCAGTACAGCGTCACACTGTTACACTTGTGATCAAACTGAGTGAACTAGTTTATAGATAGGTAAGAGAATCAATACTGAAGCCTGCTCTGAAACACAGTTTTCCTAAACAGCAACAAACTGAATAAAGGGACACTAATGCACGTGTCTTGAGCCATGTCGAACAGCAGCTCTTGGAGACAAAACTTGAATACGCATCCTAATCTCAAGAGAAAGAGTTCTCTGGTGCAAACGGGCAAAGCCTTGACGAGCAGCAAGATTTCTCTCGACGACCGAATTAACCAGAATCCACACTGGCTGGGAGACGCGGGCCGGTGCCCAATGCGTGCAATATAAACAAAGCAATAAACAAGACGAAAAACTACGGGCACTTCGGCTCCCGACCGCTGCCCGCGGCCTTCGTGGGGCCCGCACACGGCGCGAGCGGGCCCGTGGCACCGGCGGCGCCCCTCGGCAGGGCGGGCCCCGGGCAGCCCCAGGGAAGGGCCGGGCGGGCCGAGGCCCGAGGCGGGGGGGCAGGCGGGGCGGCCCGGGCCGGTCGNCTCGTCGGGGGCGGGAGAGCGCGGAGCCCGCCCCTGGGCGGAGCAGCGGCCCCGCCACCGCCGCCGCGCTCGTGGGGCTCCGTGACACCCGAGCGGCTGCGGCTCCCGGCGTTCCCCTCTGGCATCGAACACTGTGGTGGGCATGTGCCACGCGTACCCGGGCCGCCTCACCCCCGCCTCACTCCCGCCAGCCCTCGGCACTGCCCCTCTGCAGCAGCACCGCCGCCTCCTGCGCCTGCCTCAGCCCTCCTGGGCTTCTGCCCAGCAGTGCTCCCGGGGTTTGGGGTCACGGCAGCTCTCTGGAAGCTCTCTCCGTGTTAGGGGAAACACACACTGGGCAGACACCTCATTTATGCCTCCTTCTCATGGCTCCTCTTCATGGCAGTGATTTTGCACAGAGCACCCGAAACACGGATCTGGGACACCCATGGCGTGTTGGGTGCCAGGTCACAGCCACCAGAAGGATGCAGTTGACCCTCAGCCCCGTCCTGTCAGGGAATTTGCCGTGCCTGCTGTTCCCCATATCCCTTAATGCACAGTCAACAAGCAGGATGAGGTGGGTGGCACGAGATGTGTAAAGCTCTCTGGATCTTCTTGGCCAGGAGGTGAAGGCAAAGCGGTGAAGCCTCTCTGTCCATCACAGGTCAGTTTATTTTCCGCTGGTGCTTCCCACAGTCCTGAAATGTGGTCCATTATCCCTCAGAGATGGAGGCCGATGTGTATTGGCACCCAGCTAATACAACCATGCCAATACCTCCACATCTACCAGCCACTAAACAGCCCAGAATCTTCTCTCTGCCCCGTTGTGGCTGTGGCCCCAGCGCCCACCCTCAGCTGGGCCTCCCATCTCAGTCTGCCACACCAGCATCTCCTCGCAGATGCTGACATCCCCTCCCCTAGACCTGCTGTGCAGCATTTGTCATCGTCAGTGGGTATGCCACAGAGGGCCGTCTGGTCTTCTCTGCATTGAGTGATGACACAAGTGAGAGTGCTTGGGGCTAGGTGCATGTCCTGGTTTTGGCTGGGATAGTTAGCTTTCTTAGAGGCTGCTGCAGTGCTGTGTTTTTAGGATTTAGTATGAGAATACTGTGGATAATACACTGAAGATTTAGTTGTTGCTCAGTAGTACTCACTCCAAGTCAAGGCCTTTCAGTTTCTTGTGCTGTGCCAGTGAGAAGGTGCACAAGCTGGGAGGAAGCACATGACAGCTGACCTGAACTGGCCAAAGGGATATTCCACAGCATGGAACACTGTGCCCAGTATATAAATGGAGGGGAGGAGGAGGAGGAGTTGACTGGGAGCTGCTGATGCTCATCGCCCATGACTGGGGGAGGGGCTGGGCATCAGTCAGTGAGTGGTGAGCAACTGTATGGTGCATCACTCATCTTTCTTGGGTTTTATTCCTCTTTCATTGCAATTACTATCATTAGTATTATTATATTTACTTTGCTTCCATTATTAAACTGCTTTTAACCCATGGGTTTTACTTTTTTTCCTATTTTCCTTCCCACCAGGAGGTGGTGGTGAGTGAGCAGCTGTGATGACGCTTAGTTGCCAGAGTGGGTTAAACTGCAGCAGTGGGAAAGGATTTGCTCCCTTTTTTAATTCACCCTCCTGCTGCTGCCACAAATGCCCCTGTTGCCAAGCAGAGGACCACCTGCCTTACTACTCTGCCTCCAAAACCTGCTCTAAACATGAGCAGGGAACCAAGCTTTTCACAAATGCAATCAACATGGTACCAATGAGAACCACTAAGCTGGCCTCACAAACCCATAAAATACCTTAAAAGGTAGTGGGGAAAAAAGCTGTTCCTCAGAAATCACGTGCCTTGCTAGAGTGGGCAATGGTTCACAGGTACTAAATAAGGGGCTCCATGCTCACATTCACTCAATGGCAAATCTCTTTGTGACTTTGCTACAGCACATCTACAACTAGGTGCAGACCCTTCCAGAGCTAGAGCCCAACGGGGCACTGCAAGAGGGAAAACAAATCACACAGCCACGACTCTCCTGGAGATTGAGATCACTTTTATTTTCAGTCATTTTGGCGAGGACATGTGGGCAAGTGTGGGTGTGGTGCGTGTATGTCTGGGCATGCATGTGTGTGTGCGCAGAGTCCTGCCCAGTGATGTAGATTATATGAATACCTGCAATTACAGTCCATGAACTGAGCCATGAAGCGTGTGATGAATGCTACACTGAGGCCCACTTGCTTGCCTCTTCTTGTGCTTACTGCAGTGCAGCATCTCCACCTCCTGGCACAGCTGTTCCAAGGATGCCAGCCCAAGATCCCATCCAAAGGGCGCGAGAGGAACTGAGCTCCGGGATCTGGCTCTGCAGGGGTGAGCCAGTGGATTTTCTTCTCACTTAGTGAGCTCCTAAGTAACATTTGCAGTTCCCTTTGACACAACTGTATCTAACTCCTCACAGTGAGGAGCCTCAACTGCTTCCACAAACTTTAACTGCCTCAGAGGTACAATGGGAAAGAGAACAGGGACCCCACATAAAATCCAGTGCTACAGCACAGCCAAGCACATCTTGAGTTCCTGGGAAAGCAGCACCCAAATACACTACTGAGTTTTTACAGCCACTGTGAAACTGTGGCATGGGGGATGCTGCAAGGGAGACGACCCATGCTTCTGCAGCCCCCCCAGTCTCTTCCATCTGATCTGAGAGACCATAAGGCAGGGTAAATCCCAAACTAGGCTCTATTTCAGTTTAACTTTTTAAAGCTGAATCCCCCAAGCTCAGAGTAGAGACAATGCAGAAAGAACAGTGCTGCTATGAAAGGAGACCAGTCAAAGGCATCCTGGCCTTGTGGCAGACTGGAAACAACCTTACTTCTCTGACCTTTTTGCTTATAGCACAGTTAGAACAGAGGTGTCCTATCACCCAGGACCCTCCACAGCTGCCAGAAGTCTCCAAGTACTCCTGTAAGCCCTAAAATGACCTAGATGTGCAGCATCATTTTTTGGGCTCACTCTCACTCACCTCTACATATTTGTATGCTGCTTAGGGACATGCAATTCCTCACATTACTCAGACCCAGAAGAAGGCAAAGCTGCTATCTTGGGAGTTTCACTTGGACGGATGCGGGTTTGAATCCCAGGTTTTGCTTCAGTGCCTAACACAAGGTACTCTAGGACATCTTCCAGCTGCTGAAAGTCCTGGAGTGCAAAGCAGCTTGCTAGCTCTGCTTCCAAACCTGTCTGAACCAGTTTCAGCAGGAAATTAAAAACCGGTCAAGCAAGGGGTCTGCAAACCAATAAGCTTCACCATCTTGAGTGAAGTAGGCATCTAGGAGATTGCCAGGAGATTCTCCTCCTATTCCAAAGGAGTTAAATTCATTGTCAGCTCCACAGGGAGACAGCTGATGCCCCAGTCCTTTCTGACCTCTTTATAATACATCTTCAGTAAAGGCTGCAGAGTGCTCCACAGAGGCCTTAGTAATTTCTAACAGTTTGGTAACTCTCTGAGCAGGGACAAGAACTGGAACATAAAAAATACCCTGAACTCAGGTATCTGCTGTTACGGCACTGCATTCAAGCCCTCTTTCCTTGTGGCTTGATTCATGAAAAGTGACAGATCCTTCAAAAATACAGGGTCCTCATCCCTGGGGCTCAGGGATATTAAATGGAGTCTGAGGCAGGAGCTCAGCAAAGGGACGCTGTATGAGGATCCCAGGGTGCATCCTTAAAAGACAGCAACAGCAAAATCAAAAGTACTATGAGCTGCTTGGTTTGGTTCTCCTGCATGGATCTCCCACCTGGCAACTGCAAAGGCGAGATGTTTCTGAACTGCATAGAAAATTAAATGGCTTTTGCATATTAAAAAAATTCGGATGAAAACACAGTTACACCAGTTACTAAACAGTGGGTGGATGAGCAATCACCGTTTCGTATTAAATAGACCCAACTAGATTGATCTCCATACTGCCACACTCCCGGCATTACGGCTTCAGTGCACAGCAGCAGCCTGAGTGCCTGCAAAGGCCAGGGAATGCTCCCACGGAGGTGGCACACCCCGGCAGGAGGGCTGCGGTCCCAAGGAGCAGGCTGTAAGATGTCTGCTCTGTCCTCTCACTCCTTCAATGCTCACGCATCCCAGACCAGATGGGCACACTGGGAAACAGGCCTTCGGCTGGAAAAGGATTCCAGTTTGTGGTTTCTTTACAATGTGGTTTCCACGCAACTTCACAGCAACAAATCGCTAGTTTCTTCCTATGGAGAATGGAAAGAGAGGTGAGTAGCAGCAAAATAGGAGAAGGCCGCCCAGCATGGGAGGTGACAGTAGGGAATGCTCTAACCCAAGTTCTGCCTGTACCAGGCATGTTTCATGGGCAGCAAGACTCAGGACAAGGGAGTTTCCTAGCATTATTCCCGAGCACCATTCAAAGATCTCACCTCCCTTTCACCTCCTCCAGCCACCACAGACAATTTTGAGTCTCCAGTTTATCCACAGCAACACAGAAGCACAATCAATTAATAATTCTCACTGATGTAAGAAGGTTCATTGCTAGATGTAGCAGGTCAACACATGAAATCTGAGCCCAAGCTACCCTCCCAAGCTGGAACAATACCCTGAAGAGACAGGAAGCTGACTGAGCTGCCAGCTTTTATTTGGCAGCTTTTCCCTCTGAAGTGAGGTACATGGCTTGATTCCTTCTACCTGCCTCTGGATCTCCTGCTGGAGTGGATTCTGCCCTGCTTTCCCAGCATTAAGTTCTTGCCAATGGGAAGATTTACAGCCTTGCACATAAGGCTTGCATTTGAAGGATCAGAAACCAGGGGAATATAATCTGTGCAACAGCAGCAGGTCCCAGCAGGACACATCACTGTCTTGCAGTGGTTGCAGGCCTGGCCAGCTCACATCCTGGTGGGCATTGCCTGCTGACCTGTACCACCCATCCCAGGTCTGCCATCACAGCCCAAAGAGTTAAGAGCTGTACATTAACACAAGTATTTTAAGTCCCTCATCTCCCAGACCTCCCCCAGCATCTGATGAAGGGATCCTGGCTCTGGAAATGCCTGCCTCCTATTGATTTACACTAAATAAATATTTGCATGGAGCAGAATTCACACAGCACAGTTACCAGGGCTCAGCTGCAGGGCACAAACTAACAGCAACATCTTAGAAGTCCTCAAAGCCACATAGTTGGGGGAGAAACCAGAACTTTGGTACCAGTGCTCAGACTGCCCTTTCCCACATCTGGAGAGGGAAAACGGCTGCTCATGAAGCATGGCTGCCAGGGTCAGCCCAAGGGGATCAGGATCAGTTTGTACCACACAGCCACACACTGCTTCACCAGATCTCTGCATGAAGATGCCTGCGTGGCTTTCCTAGGAGGATGACCAAGATCTAGATTTTTAGTGCTCTAGTGGACACAATGCATGGAGAGTACCACAATGGCAGCACCAGAGCATCCAGACACAGCAGACCAGCAGCTGTTCAGGGATAATGGTAACACTAGGGATAAGAAACAGCATGTGCCAGAGGCACTTTGACTACCCTGCTTTTGTCCCTGCATGATCACAGCACATCCTCACCAGTTCACGGCACAACATACATGAAAACACAGGGCAGGAAACATTTCCCAGCCTGCTTCTCTGCCAGCCTCCACTCAAGATTGCTGCATGCCAACTGTTTTGTGGTGGAGCAATTTTAAAGGCTTCACAGTTCCAACCCACTCCCCAGCAAAGCCTTGGCCAACTGCCACAAAACTCACTTGTCCAGGAACAAATCCAGGGAATCCCGCTACAGCTCATTTCAAGAGACTTTCCTCCAAGCAGGTCTGAATTAAATGGTATACCAAGAACATTTTTACATTCATCATGAGATCCAAATGGGTTTTCAACACGCGATCAATGGGTCCACAGAAACCTATCCCCAGTGCTTTCCCTCCGGCCAGCAGCCGTGCTATCTGCAGCAATCATTTTCCTTCATGCCTTGTCATCCCCAACCTCCAGATGACTTCATCCACTCCAGCCATGAGGCCCCCACCTGGGAGCTGCCCCTGCCCCACAGCATTTCTTTCAGGGTCCAAAGTCCAAAGTCCCATTGATCCCCGTCAGCATCAACTCCACAACTGGAAAGATGGGAGCACTGCAGAGCATCAGCCATGTTCTGCCCGGTGGAAAACCTTTGGCACCAGCACTGACAGTTTATCTGGAAGAGGAAAGGATAAAGAAAAAGTAATATAGCAGGGTTCGTAGTGCTTGTGATGAATAACCTAAGACACATGATTTTCTCTAGGCTTCTAAATAGGGAGTGTGAAGTAAAGTAAAAGTAACACAGGCCTTTTTGAGAACACAAGTTTCCTGCCAGCAGAGTGACTGTGAAACTGGGACACAGTTAACAGACGCTGTGGAAGGCAGGCTAGAGGACAAGGAGGACAGGAGGCGTAGCCTGACAGCACAGTACAACAAAAATGGCACCTGCAGGTTACAAACGTGCTGTGCCAAGTACACACACACAGGAGAACCAAATGAACAGGCAGCAGTGACCTGTGGCTCAGTATCAGAGTAGCTTTGTTTTCCACCCCAGGTGGGCACTTCAACCTCACCTTCACACACAGCTCAACAACCACCCATCACTGAAGCTATTCTCTACCAGGAGTGGTATTTTGGAATGGGAGGGTATTGAACAGAGAGAACAGCATCTAAAGCTACTGTCAAGACACTGAAGTGAAAGTAACAGGCATTCACACACAGCACAGCAGCAGACAATAGCAAGACACTCAGCTTCTCCTCTAAGCTCCCTACCAAATTCCCTTGTGCCACTCCAATTAGAACAGACCACAGCTGAATTTCTGTTTTTCTGGAAAACCCGTGCATCAAAAAGCCAAGGAATCGGCTGCTTTTGTGAGTGCTGTTCCACATTTTTTCCCACCACAATACAGCTCTGTTTTCCAAGCACATTCCCACTCTGTGGAGTGAAGTACATATAGGCTATAGATACACAAGAGGGCAGGGCTCCTGTCCAGGGGGAGCTCACCAAGTTGGAGGACTGTACCAACAACAGTGCTGTAAAATTCAACAAGGACAAATGTATAACTCTACTCCTACAACAGGACAACCTCCATGCACCACCATAGCCTGGAGTCCTGCTGTCTTGGAATCTGGTGGAGAACATGTTGAACACAAGTAAGTAATGCATCTTATGGCAATGAAAGCCAAGTTAATAAACTAAAATAAAATAATAAGGGAGACTCAGATGGAACAAAAGGAAATAAGTTCTGTCCCAGAATAAAGTCTGGAGAGGTGCTAGCACCTCCATCCTTGTCATCGAAGGATGACACCCTCACCTATACAAGGTCCCAAGGAACCTGACCTCCCTGTGAGAGTGGTCCTGCTTGAGAAGGGGGTGTACAGAAATCTCCGGAGGTCCCATCCTACCAAAACCCACCTATGACTACAGTATCACCTGATCTGTCCTGCCCAATGTGTGTCTTACATCTGCCACAACACAGCTCAGAGAACACCTCAGCCCATTTCACTGTACTTCTTATCCTCTGAATGGGCTGTCTATAGCCACAAATAATTAGAACAGTCCCCAGGCTGTGGGGCTGCTACCTTCCAGAAAGAAGTGCTTAGTGAGGGCATGTTTTACGTAGGCTTTCTGATGTCTACTGACAGGGGAATAGGTCTGCTTTCTGGTCTCACTTGGAACAAGGGCTGATCACAGTAGGAGTGGGGGGGTAAACCAAGGCAACATTAACTCGCTCGCTGCCGTTCTTGGGACAGATGATCTCCGTCAGTCCCTCTGGTCTCGGCTGACTCAGCAGTTCTCCTGTGAATAAAGGAAAACAATGAAAACTTTTAAGCATCAGCAAGGCAATTTTTGCTTTTAGCATGCCCTTCCTCTCCCCCTCACCAGGTAAGCATCCATGAGTGACGCAGGCGAGCACTGCAAGAAGTCTTACTGGTCCTGCAACACAAGCAGGTCCCATACATATAACCATGGTGAGTGTCCTGAGTACAGCTTGGAGACATGCTGCTCCCCACACACATAACATCTGCCATCTTTCCAGTATCTGCTTTGAATCACTGCACACAGCCTTGAGAGCTCCTTAGGGATTCACAGCATCTAGATGGAAGACTCCCTAATGCCTCTTTCCCTGGGTGCATTTGCCACAACTGCCATGGGACTGCTGCTGCATCCTGTCAAGACCCTTGGCTATGCTATACTCTGCTGAGCATGCAAATCCCAGCTCCCAGCTGTCAGCTCTTCCATAATGGAAGCAATACTAGCTCTGTATTGAGTCAGTAGCAGTGGGGGGCTCTCACAACGCCTGGTAACCCTCTGTGAAATGAGTTGCGTCAGCTCTGCTGTTCAACTGCCAAGTTGGCAGCTCCTCACTGCTGGCACCCTTGCAGAATGTAGTTCAGGGCAAGACACGGGTCAGCACAGTGAGAGGGGAAAGCCAGCTGCTGAGATGTGCCCAGTCCTGGGGAACACTTCCCCAGCAGCTTGCTCAGAGCAAATCAAGTTTCCTCCTGGCTCCATTCCACACAACACTGGCCCCAGCAAGGCAGATCCCCCAGCCATCAACATACTATCTCCTCAGAGTAGTCCAGCTACAGCTTAGACACCCCACAGCACCAGAAACATCTCTTGATACCTGTCTGGGAGGTAGGGTCAGCTCTCAAAGGCAATATGGGATGACCAGCAAAGGCTCAATTCTTCTGAGTGTGCCTGCATGGGTGCCAAACAGACCTACCCAAGGCAGAGGCACCAGGTCACAATTGGCTTGATCAGTGACTTTCTTTACAGAGGCAGGCCAGCTGTAAATGGGCTGCAGCCACAGGTCCACACAAAACTCTCTGGACCCATCAATCAAGCAGCCACTGCGAGCTGTCCCCACTTCCACTAAAACACTCAAGACAGATGGTCCTTGGACTCCTCTATTTTTAAATGCACTTGTAATAAATTCCTCTACTGTTAAAGAACATCAGAAAATGTCTCCTTCTGTCTAGTGTCTATTGCCAGGCACCCCAGGAAAAAGAGAAAAGAAATCACACTTTAAAGTACTGCTCAGCCTGTGCAGCAATAGCACAACAGGCAGCCCCATAACAGGGCACGAAGCCCTACAAATGCTGCTTCCCTCTTCTCCTTCTCATACTGCTTCTCTTCTCACTTTCAGGAAACATTTAATTTAATTTCATTTCATAGAGTGAAAACAAGAGGGGAGGGCTTGGCAAGGAATACGCACAGTTCCCCTTGAGAGATACCCCACTTATAGGGCCATCAATTCCAGTTTGTTCCCATGGTCGGCAGTCGGAATTCGCATTTGGTTTGAGTATCTCCCCTCACCTCACACCCACACTCAAACCTGAACTGGCAGAGCAGCTTTTAAGCGAGGAAGATGCGTCTTCCAAACCAGAAGAAATGCGATGACATTTGCAATTCAAAGTTAAGTCTGCAAGGCAGCGTCTTCAATTACATGAGCTGTCATACATTGAAAGCAGCATTGCACCCCATCAAGCACGTACACCACAGGGCTCCATCTCCCAACAACTCCCAGGTTTCCAACCCCAGGTTGACTTCCAAACTGCTGTATTGATAACTGTACTGAAAGCACCATCGCTGAAAGATGAGTCAGAAAATCAGTGCACCTTTATGCACTTTAAAGACAGGGCTAAGACTAGATCTTAAATCAGAGGAGTGCAATAAGACTGGTCTGTCTGCTTGAGCCTTCATTCCTATTTCCATCTTCCCACTTCAGAAATACTTAGATGGAGATTTCTCACACAATGGAGACTGCTGTAGGGTAAAATACATGTCTGATTTGCAGGCAAAACCCTTGCCATGGCTCTTCAGTCACCCTCCTTTTCTTCATGGCTTTACCTTCCCCTCTAGGCTGTCTCTGGGATAAAGCTCACCTTACCCGGTACCCAGCCCCAACCAAATCTCTTCTAGTTCCACTCCCATTCCTGCTGACATACATGCTGCTCCCCAGAAGACTTTTCTTACAATTTCTCCATAAGACATATCACGCACTAAGTGGACAGAAGGTCACCTGTGCGTCCTTACTAGTCTTCCCCCTTTCAGCTAAAAGATGTCCTGCTGCTTTACTGTACTGTTCTCATCCCCTTCTCATTGCAAACTGGTCATCTTTGCTGCACAAATTAATCACAATACTAAACTAGGTATAACTATCTAAATCACACCTCATATCACTACTGAAAAAAAGCCAGTGTAAATCCCATTGCAATATGCAACGTAATGCATAACCTGCATGCTATAACAAACTAGCATTGAGACACCCTGCTTGGATACAACTCTCCAGGCCCAGAATCTCTTGGAGGTTTCAGAAACCTCACATTTCTATTCAGAAATTATTCTGAATAGTGTACTGTTATTCTCAAACTGTAGGAGATTAGCAATAAAAGTCTTCAGGGCCACAGCAGGGTGGGAAAGAGATCCAATGAGGTATTGGACTGATTGACGCAAAAGGAAAAGCTAAGTGCCTGGCAAAGGGAGGTGTTTGCTTGGTTTAATTGTTAAGTTTAAATGCAGTTTAAATGTAGCACCTTGTGTCTGCAATACTTGTTCTGCCCCTATGTACAGGCTGTATTTTGCACATTCCTCTGTGAGCATGTCACAAATTTTACTTAATTTTAATGTTAACTTCCACAGAAGACAATAAGGTTTTAACCAAAACTCCAACTACTTTGTCTTAAGGCTAAAGACTACAACACTCAAGTGTGTGAACAACTTCATTTTTCAGTAGACAAATCTGCATGACTAAGATTATTCATCTGATTTAAGAGCATGAGCCCTATTTTTAAAGGCACTTTTATGCTGGGTACTTGATGACCAAGGCCTGATGTTTAGGCCTGATGCATCTAAATCCCAGATCAGTTGATAGCAGAGAGGCACCTGCCAAGCCTGGTTAAAATCACCTGCAAACAGAGAGCAAATGCTTGAGAAGATGCTCCTTTGCTGCCTCTCACTTGCAATGGCACAAATGATGCAGAAAAGTTGTATCTGTCCCATGGCCACCCTACTGGTGTTTGGCACAGAAATTGGTCTCCACAACTTGGTAAAATGTGCTGCCCAGCAAATTAAGGTTGAGACACAAACCAAGGCCCTGTCATGAAACTACCATGGTCAGTTTGGCTGCTGCCATGAGTTGGTTTGTAAACTCCCCCAGGCAGATGGGCTGAGCGAGTCATGCTGCCCACACCGTTTAAAAGAAATGTGATACACATGGGGAGTCCCAGGAAAAGGCAGGAACAAACCTTCACCCTTTCCCAGCACTCTACCAGAAAGGCCTGGTTCCTTTCAGCATTAGCCTGCCCATCTGAAGCAGTTACTTCTATGTCAGCAAGATGTTCTTCACTGCCACTGTTTTATCCCAGAACACACACAGGCACAGGCTCACTCAAAGCTCATGCCAGTGATCAGACCCATGCATGCTGCAAAGCACACTTCACTGGCCTTTAGAAAATACCCGTGAAATGCCAGATACCCGTGACAAATCAGAGAGCTAGGAGAGAGGCTGACAGCAAGAAAGTGAGTACTTGTAGGAGTGTTTGGTTACTCCATGCTGGCAGCCAGACAATGCCAGCTGTAAGCCTACTTGGCTGCCTAACAGAGAGGAAGGGTTTGTATGGAGGAAGAAAATCCCACCTAGACCACTTGCCTTCACGCAGTTCCCACTGCAGTGGCTGTGGTAAGTGGCCCAAGGTTCCCCAGTCACATATCAAGAATCTGTTGCAAGGCCATAGGGATGAGATACTCTACTCTGGCCTGTTATGCCATCTCATCTCCCTCAGAGCTCCCAGGACAGCACGTTTGCACAGTATCAGCCTGTTGATGTTTACCATTTTCATGCTGTCATTCCTGCTGTCAGGATCTGGACCCCGTTGGGACAAACAGCCAGCAGTGGATGAGCAGGACCTGGTCCCAGCTCTGTGGTGTTGCTTCTCTCTCTTCAGACTGCCAGGGATCTTGAGAATATATTGCTCATGCTTTACAACAAGGGCATGAGAGCCAAAACCAAGCTGCTCCTATATCTTGCCCTGCTTCAGCACTGACCCACTTACTCCGTCATATATCCTAGAGTTGCTCCAACCAAGGACCAACTGGTTTTTGCAGCCTCAGTGCTCATATGTTCTCTTACCCTAAATCCCTTCTCACTCTTCCTCCTTGCTGAAGGTCTTCCAACACAAACCACTGCAAGTGGGGTTGACTGAGATAGACTTTACATCTCAGCCTCAGCTGCTTCTCTGTCAAGCCTCCTTTGACTAATCTTTACTTGTGACATCTCTCAGCACAGCACTCAGCAGTCATGCCTTCAGAAGAATAGAGAATAGAACACTCCAACACTGCCTGCATACCCAAAGCACGTGCCCCATGCTTGGTTTCCAACAGCAGTCAGAAAACAGGGCACACATGAGAGCCCTGGCTCTCAGAACACCCCTCTGCATTGCATGCTGTCCCATCTCCTTTCATCCATACGACTGCAAAGAAATTGGGGCTGGAGAAGCGACAGCTTTTGTGCCTGGCTGTTTGTTGTTTTAAGGTTCAGTCGCTGGAGCACTTACACAATTACATCAAAGCTGTCACAGAGGCAGGGTGAGATGAATACCCATGTGCATAGATTTCCCCTTCTGCTTTAAGTGCAGGAAATGCCCTCACACACTGGGACTTTGCAGCCAGCTCTACAAGAAATCTTCCAGGAGGCCTCTTGGCAGAAGGAGAGGGAAGGAGATGGTGTCTCACAACAAGCCTGCTTCTACTCCATACCATTTAAATCTTCTCTGCCAGTTTCTGCTTAGATGAAACTAATTACTTGCTTCATACAAATGTTGCTGTGCATGACACACAAGCTTATTCTCAAGCACTGTGCACAGAAAATACTGCTCTATGAATTTTTAATATGCTCCTTGCAGCACTGCCTGCATGTCACACACAAAAATATTCCCCAGAAAGATAGAACACTACACTTGATTTATTTTTGGAGTCCTGAGTGACCTGATCTACCCAGCCCAGCCTGCTTGAGGCAGAGGGCTGGATAGAGACCTCCAAGTTAGGATTTAATTTTTTTCTCACTGAAGGTCATTCTTCTGGCCACAAATACAGGGGGGAAAAAAAAAAAAAAAAGGAGCAGAGCAGGGTGAAATGCACATGATGAACAAAAGTTTCATAAGCCTTATGTTGCAGTCCCAGTCAGAGGAGCTTAGAACTAGCAAACAAAATCAACAACAAATCTCCCAGCCTGTCAGAGAGCCCTACTGGGAGAGACTGCTGTGCAAAAAAGGCAACAGAGAAGAAAAACTGTTGGTAAGTAATGATCACAACAGCAGGCTGGTGATCAGAACCACCCATGAGGTACAGGACATGCCCAGGAACAAATAAGCCTGGGATTTGATATAGTTTAAAAAGAAAGGAAAGGCTTGAAAACAAAAACAAAGTTTGCTCTGAAGATGTGGAGTGGGAAAGGCAGCCAGTTTCAAGGTTGACTAGCTTACAGAGGTGAGCCTCCAAGACCAGAAGCTGATAGCACAGAGAAAAGGGTGCAGAGAGCAAGGGTCAGAGCTTTCCAAAATATCAACAGGAACCGATTTCTCCTTTGAAGAGTTCAAAACCAAAAACACCAACAGCTTCCTTGAGTGTAGAGCATTTTCCTGTGGCTGCCCAGCTCCAATCTAGAGCATCGCAACTGCTAGAGCAGCAAGCTCAGCCTTGGGGCTGCTGGCTGATCCAAGCATTGGACAACTTTCCAGCTCCTGCATTCACAGCATCAGTGGTCTCTCGAGCCAGCACCTCAATTCTAGGCCTCACAGCTCTGACGGTGGACATATATATATATAGCTCACCTTGCATACTTCCTGCAGATGGCTGCACAGGAAATTGTTTTCTCAAGGCTCTCAAGTCATGTGAGGTGAAGGAAACACAAAACAACCTCTGGAAACAGACAGCAGTGCTTTTCAGCTTGGAGCTGACAGGTCAAGCTTCAGAACCCACAGCTGCAGTTCTCCAGGACAGGAACCCCAGAGGTGCTGCAGAAGCTGGGCTCTGCTCAGCTCAAGCCTAGGCAGCTTTTCCCCTCCGCAGCTGAGATCACCCTGCACTTTACCTCCTGCCTAAGGAGCTACCAGGCTAATTACCCTGGCAGGAAGCCCAGGGCTGTGCCAAAGGCTAAGGTGCTCTGCAAGGCCTATCCAGGACACACAGGCAGACAGATGCTGTACCTGGCAATCACTAACTCTTATTTTCTGCCACTCAGGGAATGGGAGAGTCACACAAACACCAGCTATGGTCTGAATGGATTAAGGGGGTTAAATACCCTCCCTCTTCCCCAAGTCATTATAGGGTCAGCTAGCTCTTAACGCATCACTGTCACAGGAGAAGAGGACATTGACATACCTGAGCGTTTGCAAAAGCTCTGGGGAAGCCCTTGGCACTGGACCAAGCACACCTCTGAATGTGAGTGGAAAGTGCTCTGAATGTTTGACTCAACAGCTACAGGGGGTTAATTATTCAAATTCAAAATACCAAATTACAACTTATGCACTAGTTTTCCCCTCATGAGTTATTTGAGATCATCCCTTACCACTGTGTCAGTACAAGGCTTCCATGTACAAAACCTGGAAAACTATGTTTTCTAAAAACATTACTTATATTTTTCTCAGGCACATAGAAATTAACTATAGTTATAAATGGAATTCAATTAAAAGCAAATTAAAAAAACCCCTTACATTCCCCAAACCACACAATTTAGTACTTCCCATCTGCAGACTCACAAACACAAACACAGAGACGAGTAAATGATCAAAACAGCTCCATCAAAATAACTCCAGGAGCAGTTGTGAAAGTTTGAGCCTTCTGTCTCCTGCTGGCAGTACGAAATAAGCAGTTCTGAGAAGTAAAAGATGGTTGCCATCTAACTCATTCCTAAGCCAGTGTGGGTAAGTGATCGACCATCAATGTGGCTGCACAATGAATGCAACTTCTCTCTCCTCCTTCTGCAGTCCATCAGACTAAGTGCAGACAGCATGTATACCAGGTAACACTGACATCTCAGCAAATTGCCATGAGGAGAGAGGGCTGTGACTTTTGACATTACTGCTCCTTCCAAATAGATTAGGAAAGGGGATGAACAAGATGCCATTTCTCCAGTCTGTTCCATCAAACTCAATACATTTCAAATAGTATTTCAGCATGAGTAGCCTCCCTTGTCCAGCTTCATCTCTACCTATTTGGTTAGGCACTCCATCTTTCTTCTCCCTGTGCAGCGGGGAAGGTGGGAACAAGCCATCTCTTCCCATTAGTGACCAGACCTGACAATGGAGAAAGGATGTGACCAAAGGGGACAAGCAAACAGCACAGCATAAAGCCTTAGAAAAATGAGAGGGGGCACTGGGGAAAGATTGAGAAAATAAAACATCCTTCAAATTGCTGAATGTTTTGCTGTCCTTCTAATATCTGAAAAGCTTTTTGAATTGGCAGGCTGCAACACAGCACTTTCTGACAACTGCAATACAAAGCCATGAAAAATTGATTTGCTTCATTAACATTTTAGGACCTTATTAGCTGGAACGAAATTGACTGTCAAGGCATTTTAAGGGAGAGTCATGGTGTAATGAGCTCAGTGCGAATTATCCCCATCCCAGAATAGAAACAGGCCTGTCACTGAGTAACCAAGCCCAGAATCTACCTTTTGGTTATTTTTAATTCCACTCCTTCAGCCGTATCTGCCATAAGCACTTTTTCAGTTTGCCAAGGCAAGGCACCAGCTGGAGAAAAAGCTGCAGCCAGCCCCAACCTGTCTGTTCTCACCCAGTAACAGCGAGGGACAACTGCACACAGAGCATCCACCTGAACACTAGACACCACTGGCTGCAGACAGTCCAGACAGCAACAATTCCCACCAGTCTCAGCCCATCTTTCCAAACAGTCATTTCAAAGCTATTACTTCTCCATCACAAAGGAGATGCTGACCCTTTTTTCATCCAGATGATCAGCACACTGCAGGTCCAACTAAACAGAAAAAAAAAGCAGTTTAAGGGAGTTCTCAAAGCCACTACTATGATAAACAGTTAACAGGCAGGGTCCACCGAAGTCTGCAGGGAGTACCAGGACTGGCCACCATCCTGCTACCTCTGTCTCTCTGTGTTTAGGTCACAACACATTAATAGGTGGCCATGTGAAAAGCCAAAACCCAGAGCAGGCCGTACAAGACTCAGTCCCACTGACTTCCAACCTTATGCAACTGATGAGACAGAGCCAAGACTCCGCCTGCCCTTTTGCTAAATTTAGAGAATTAGTCAAGTCTGAGAGACATTTTTCCTCACAATAGTCTAGCTACTAAAATTGAACCCAGAACTGGATGATTGTTTTCTGCCTGCTCCAACACAAAAACTAGAAAGCCTCAATGCAGGTACTACATGGTGCACTTGAGGAAAAGTAAAAGGAAGCACCTGATGCAGACTGCTGCAACACAAGGGTTCACAAGCAGACCTGGCAAAGTGTCCTTAAGCACTACTAAAGAGACAAATCCACATGCTGATGTCATCTGCTGATGACAGACTAAGGCTGGGAGAGCACTTGGGACAAGTCTTTTCCCCCTGCTGGCTTGCTCCTTCCTTGCAAGATGTCCATGCGTGCCATGGTTGAAGGTAGGATTCTAGCTAGGAAGCTCCTCTTCTAGAAGTTGACAGGTGTCCAGCTGGGAAGTGAAAAACCTGGAGTTTTCCCTTGTAGTAACCTTTTACACTCTGCCACAGCATACTTTCTTTTCTTCTCTTCCTTTTTTTATTTTTTAAATTTACTTGCCTTTTGCCAGCTGAGAAAAGCACACATGCAAGACTTGCATCTAGGTGTTCTGCCCAACAGTTTTCTCTGAGATTAAGTAAACTCCTTTCTGGCTAAAAGTAACTTGACTCCATGAGTTGCTGTTGCCTTAGGGCCATTCCAAGGTTTCAGTGTCTTTTGCAAACTGAACTGGAAGGAGCTGCATTTTCAAACCTGTGGTGGTAAGCGTTCTCTCCCAGATCACTTAAGGTGAGATGCATGCGCAATATTCCCCTGTTAAAGCTATTTTGGTCACCCTAAAACACTCACTGTTCATCAGGACAACCACAGAGCCCACTTAAACACAGGAACATTTTTTTTTACCCTTCATCGACTGGTCTAAGGAGAAAAGTCTTTACACCAAAGGTCCTGCTCATATTCAAATGTTAAATCAAATGTTTTACCTGCTTATTGAACCAGCTTGAGCTCATCTCTGTTCTAATCTATCAACATGACTTCGTATTCAAGTCACTTTACTGGGGAATTTGCTCTATGCACATACATCACAAAATTTATTCTAGGCTCACACTTAATCAGTACAAAATGCCTCCTTGGCATTTTTCCTTCAAAGCTATCCACTTTCTACATAGTACTAACTAACCCCACACTACATGCTGTTCACAGATATGGCTTTAGCTGACCAGGAAGCTGCAGGATCAGAGAAGTTTCCTTAATTACAAAGACATAGCTTCCTTCTTTGCACATATTTGTTTCATTTATACTCCAGTTTGTTAAGTACATCCTTAGTCAAGTGTTTCTTCCTTATGAAACAGAGTGTGATGTAGATTTGCATCAAGCTATATGGCTAAAATCAGAGGGAGCAGAGCACGAAGACCAGTGGCCAATTCTCCTGGTCTCATGCATAAGGCCACTATAAAAGCATTGCTGGCACACATGGAAGTGCCCAAGCAGCACTCCACAGAGCTCAGAGCCTGAGTCTCCCTATGCCAACAGAGGTGGAAATCTGATTTTTGTTTCAAATCTGCTCTATTTGTTTGGCTTAAAGTATCTTTCATTATTACCAAAATTGCTGTCTTGAAAGCTTGAGTGACCTGCTGGCTTTCTCTTGCTCAATGATAGAATAAAGCTCTGTCTGTCCTTTTACTGTTAACAGCTTTTATTTGCTCCCTTTTCCGGAGGGGATGAGAACTAATCTTTTAACTTTTCTTTTTGTGTTGATTTGTGATTCCTCAACATTTCCAATAATTTAACCATTCTTTTCTGAACCCTCTCATTCCCTAATATCCAAACCGATGACAGACAACTAACTGCCATAAATCAATGCAATAGCTAGCTTTTTCTTACAAATACCTTTTTCCCAATGAAAAGTGCTTATTTATGAACTTTATTATCTCTGCTGAGACCAATGTTTATTGCTTTTTGTTCTACCGTTGGAATGCCTCCCAGTGAGAAGTCATTAGAATACAGAAACAATAGCTTTGGTACTTAACTCTTATAGAATTCATTGCCTGCTAAATGCCATCTGGTCTGGGTTCTCAGTGCCCAAAAGTCAACTGCAGCATCCATCTTTGCTGTTTAAAAATCGCTTCTGTGGTAGTCATGTTTGTTACTGAAACAGGAAGGAGCTCTGGGGCCCAGAAGGAACTCATCAGCCTCCCAGGGAGGCAGCAGTGCTGCCAGGAGAACATTTAACTCCTCCACCATTTCCTCTACTCCCCTGCACCTTTCCCTCACAGGGAATTCTGTCCTAGAGTTGAGCTCTCTGCTGGTCCCCTATTTGTGCTGTAAACCACTATTACTTCTAGGTTTCCACCAGGTGGATAACTCCGGGGTACTTACTCACCAGTGTCATTGTAACACAGCCCTGACCCTCCCCTTCTTCAGATGTTTTATCAACTCACCTGAACTGCAAGCTTACTGGCTCTCCTCTGGATGGGATCTGTCTTGGGGAGAAACCACCTTAAAACTTCCCAGTTGTCAACTTACACTGGTCAAAGAGGAGACTCAGGGATATCTTAAGCATACACTGGAGGTATCCCAAGAGTGAGGACTACTGGGATTGACAAAAACCAGGAAGCAGCAGGATGCTTGCTCTCAAATGCTGTTCTGTTCAAACATTCTTAAACGCCAAGTGCCAGAGTTCAGGTCCCCAGTCAGGCTTGCTGTGAGGGGAGGTGAAGCAGGTGTAGCAGCTCAAGAGGTGGCTACTGCCAGAAAAGTGGGAAAAACACTGGCATACTGGAGGAGAAGAGGATACATTTCAGAGCTACATAAGAGTTCACATGATGTTTTAGTCAGTGCACTTTTCACAATACAATGGCAGAGCAACAGGCAAAGAAATAAGGTCAGTCACACACACTGTAAGCTATTGCCATCACAAGAGAAGTAAATGCTGCACTTTGTCCAAGACCACAGTTTGTTCTGAGATGCAGGAGGCCCTAGAGGACTACCAATGTTTTGGACACAGAGGGTTAAAAGAGGGAGCAGAAGCCAGATTAGACTAGATTGAGCCATTCCTTCTCTCCACCACCAGAAGTCTGCTCTGTGAGTGAAAAATTCGGAGAAAGCACAGACCTACGAGCTGCTTCTATCTGTGCACTATTTTGCATGCTTGGTGCTAGTGGAAATGTGTACCACAGCTCTGCACTTCACCAGCAACCACCTGGGAGCCAAAGGCACCTGTCTCCCTTCTCCCTGAGCTGGTTCCCTTCCACCTCCCTCAGTCTCCTGCATTTTGTTCTTAAACACTCAAGCCAGGAGAACAGTCCTCCAAGCAAGGCAAAGCTTTATTAAAAATGACTTCTGATTAAAAAGGGGTTTTAAATCCTTTTGTAATGATGACTGGATTATCCGCATCATGCTGCATTATGTAACTGAGAATAAAGCAGCACAGAGCAAGGGGTAAAAGTGGAGTCTCCAGCAGAACCATAACTTTATGGGCAGTTCTCAGTTCCAACACTCACCTGCAAGATTCAGATGGCATGGGGTGCAGTTGGTACATGCCAGAGAAGCAGAATCATGCACAAAACTTATATGATGCAGCAGCTGCAGAGCAGAGGCTGTTCTGTGACATGGCTTTCAACCAAAGGTGCAATTTCAGGGAAATACTGATGCTAAATGCTTCAGGAAGCACAGCTAAGAGTAAGAAACTCAAATTTGAAGCCTGGATATGGGTCTGCCATAAAACGTGACAACGTGTGATCCCATACTGGTGATAAACCAGAGGCTGGTTCAAGAACTGCCTTCAAAGTGCCCAACCTCACTACGAGGACCATGCTGCCAGCATCCACCCTGGTGCCCAGGGGCAGGAGCAGCCATGCAGTAAGTGAACAGCCACACTGCTCAGCTTCCCCTAGCCAAAGACATCTGGCCACACTTGCACAGCTGCCAGCTTTTAATGGGAAGCACAGTTTTAGCATCTGCAAAGTGCTGGGCCAGAAGTCCAAGTTACAGATTCAGAGCCAACCTACCCCACTTCCCAAAACGGCCCACTGAGCACCTCGTCTCATCACACCCTCTTCAGCCCAATGGCTGGTTGGGGAGGTTTCCTTTATTTAAACTTTTTTTCTTTTTTTTTAATCTGATCCCTGTCTGAATCACTAAACTGAACATGATCTTCCCATGTTCGGCAACATTTTCTTAACATTGTGTTAAACTTTGCTGTAGGCACTCAAAAAATGTGCATGTGTGTATGTACATAACATGCTAAACACTCTTTTGTCAAAGAAGTTAAGACCTGATTTATATCCAAGAAGGACAAAGAACAAGTTAAGACTAACAGGTAGCTTCAAAAGCTTTGTGGTAGCTTTCCATTACAAAAGACACAGAGAAAGGTAATTTTTTTTTTTTTTATCCCAGGGGAAGGTTCCCAAACTTTACTTTTATCCAAGGAAGTCTTTAGTTTGGCTGAGCCTTTGAGGCACAAACACATTGCTCAGGAAAAGACACACACAAGACTCAACTGTTGATTGTTTATTTCAGCACCTCACCCTAGGAAGGCTCCAAGCTGACCACAGCAGCCACTTGCTGAGCCGAATTATTTGCCTATGCAAGCATCAGTTAAGATCTTGCCAAAATCCAGTAATGATCACTTCAGAGCCTGTAGGGCACCCTCTGGGCACACACATGCTCCTCTGAGAAGCTACAAACTTCTTGCTTACTCAAGCTGCCAGGAAAATGCCACCAATGCTGGATCACAGCATGAGCCTCCACCTGACAGCATGAGCGAGACTCCCTGCCCAAAACTCCTGACAGTACAGGTTCAGGTATGCAGATCTTGCTGGACCTTTTAGTGAAGACAAAGCACACTGGAGTTTCACTCCCTACATAGCCCTCTGGCACCATCATGAACCTGAACAAAAGCACTTGGAGATGACCAAAGTTCCAGAGTGAGGTTCACGCTGCCTCCATTTTCACCCACTGAACATTTCTACACAATTGTCCACCAGAAGCTTAAAATTATGATAAAGTAAGAAATAAATTCTTGCTCAGCTGATTTCTGGGATATTGAGGTCAGCAAAAAAAGGCACCTCTTCCCAAAATCCCAGCTGTCTTCCTTCTCTCCATCTCAATATGAAAGCAGGCATGGCACGTTCAGAAACAAGTCCTAAGGTTGTTGAAGCAGAGCAGTTAGCTATAATAAAATATGAGCTAGAACCTCCACAGAGAAAGTTTTAACAAAGGAGATGGCTTAAAAAACACCCAGACAACCCGAACAAATAAAAACCCCTAACCAAAATGAGTAAGGAAGTTTGAAAGCTTGAATTACATAGTCCTGACACCAAGAGCTAAAGGTGCTCAGCAGGGCATGATTTCCAGGCAGGGATGGCTCAGTCCTGGTCCTAACAGTGTACAGTGAAAGATCCACGTATTAAAAAGACCTGTGAAACCAAAGGCATGACTAGTTCCCACGTAAACTCCCATTGTGTCTTCTACTTTGGTGCCAGTCAAACATCTTTCCTATACTGTCCTCCTTGAATTTGGAGGATGAGTGAAGTACTGGGGGGTGGTGTGTGTGTGTGTGTTTATGTTAAAATCCATCACCACTGCCACTCACTACATCTACAAAACGTTGAAGAAGTTCAGAGACATCAAAGCTCTGGGCCCCAGAGACCCTCTACTGAGCAAGCAGGGCTTGAGAGAGCTGAGCAGGGCTCTAAGGGGGCCCCAACACAGCACTGGCACATGCTCAGCATGACCAGAATGCCCTGAGAGCCCTGAAGCTGCAGCACAGCCACCCGACTTCACAGAAGCAAATTTCTTCTTTCGCACTGTAGCCATCACTTAGTGCCCAACCAAAATAGATTTAAGCTGTTCTGTAGTAAAAATAACAGCGACCAAGAAACATTATGTCAGATCACAGGAAGGGGAAGCTCTTTTCTGTTAGATTTTCTAAATTTAGCCACTTTGATATACCAGAGTCATATGGATATGAGAATTTTCCAAATCTAGTGCATGCATCACTGTCTGAAATAAGAGCATGAAAATCTCTCGGACAAAGAAAGAGGCTGTTCAAAAGGAAGATTTAGAGAAATGCACAGGGAGCTGAAAACTCATCTGATTATGCAACGAGTGTAAGTAGGCCTGGTGCTTGCTGCTGACTCCCTGGTTTGGAAACCTGCCACCAAGCATCCTCTGCTTCAGCACATTCAACTCCATCCAGCAGTTCTGCCTATAAAATTGTGGTGGGTTAACCCTGGCTGGATGCCACATGTGCACCAAAGCCACTCTATCACTCCCTTCCTCAATGGAACAGGGGAGAGAAATTCTCCTATTGAGATAAGAGCAGGGAGAGATCACTCACCAGCTGCTGTCATGGGCAAAATAGACTTGACTTTGAAAAATTACTTTTTTTACCAATCAAATCAGAGAAGGCTAATAAGAAATAAACCCAAACCGTAAAACACCTCTGCCCTACCCAGTCCTTCTTCCTGGACTCAACTTCACTCCTTTTTTCCTCCTAATTTTGTCTACCTCCTCCCTCTCCAGTGGCACACAGGGTCAGGAATGGGGTCTGCAGTCAGTTTATCACAGATTGCCTCTGCTGCTCCTTCCTGCTAAGGGAAGGACTCCTCACACTTTTCTCCTGCTCCACTGCAGGGCCCCTCCCACAGACTGCAGTTCTTCATGGACTGGGATCCCATGGGGTCATAAGTCCTGCCAGCAAACCTACTCTAGTGTGGGCTCCTCTCTCCATGGGTCCACAGGTCCTGCCTGGAGTCTGTGTCAGCACAGGCTTCTCAGAGGATCACAGCCTCCTTTGGGCATCTACCTGCTCCAGCTGCAATTGCTGCTGCAAGGGGTTTTGGTTTTTTCCCCCTTCTTATATGTTATCCCAAACATTATCCTACCATTGCTGATGGGCTTGGCCTTGGCCGGTGGTGAGTCCATCTTGGAGCCATCTGTATTGGCTTTGTCAGAGAGATGGGAAGCGTCCAGCAGCTTCTCACAGGAGCAAGCTCTGTAGGGTCCCACTCCTGCCACCAACACCTTCCCATGCAAACCCAATGCAAAAATACAGCCACACACAGCAAGGGCGTAAGAAGCACCATGCAGACCAGGAGACATTCTCCATCTCTTCCCCTCACTGCAGTAGCACAGACATGTAAAAAGGATACGTTTGTCCATCTTCCCCTGCCTGGAATGTCCTGGAAATGTGGAGAGGTCCACCTGCTTGTTTCTCTCTGAATACAGCACGCTGGCTTCCTGAAGATACAGTCCAGATGAGGCTTCCCCAAGAAAGCCAACCCATCCAAAGGGCTACCTAGGGAATGCTTTGAGCCAGAACTGATTATTCGAGCTCTCACTGCTTGTTCCTAGTTGGGCTGCTCAGCAATACAGTGGTGCAAGACGAAGTGACTCAGGAAGTTCAACAGTGGGACAGTGGCTGGCTGGCTCAAAGCCCACATTAAGGCAGTGGAGGCCAAGCCAGCAGCTGTTCTCTCAACCTACAGCACACTTTAAAAAAACATTTTAGACCCAGAAAGAGCTCCCTATCATTAAGTGAGAGTTTGTCACCACACAGCTGTTGCTCAGTCAGACACCAGTTTGTCTGGATTTGCAATTTCCCATGCCCTTTGGCTACTCCTGGGTGCGTCTGCAATTTGCAAGATGCCTTCCCCTAGAGCAGATCTCTCAAAGGTGTATAGAACAGCCTGGCTGCCACGCTACTGTTACTTCTGCTCCAGCTCCTGCATGTCCCATCATGACTAAATCCCCCTGCTAAGGAAGGTCATTGCTCCTGTGAGCCACTCACAGCTTCACAGATGAAGAATTCCAAAAGTAAGGGGACAACTAAGTTATGTAGCTGCCTCAAGTCCCCCTTTGGTCCCATATAGACAAGGTCCCAGCTGTTCAGCTCTTTTTGTGGAAAAAGAAGAATTCTACATAAACCAGCTTCAACTATTCCCTAGTACACACCACAATAAATACAGCTGCATATTATTATACATTGAAGATGCAATCCTGAAAAGTGCAAAGATCAGCAATTTGACAGACAATCATGCTATTTTCTCCACAAAGTAGTAAAAGAGAACACGTGTACAGACTGGTGAGTTAGACACAATATAAATATAGAGAGAGGGTGGAAAGATAAAAATTCAAGTGTCAGGAAGGTCAATATGAGAAGACTGCTAATCAGAATGGATCTTTATCACCAACCATTACTCCATCTTTTGGTACATCATCCTGTATTGATCTCAATTTATCTGAGAATTTTAATGGGAGATGAAAATGCAACTGTTCAGACATGGGCAACAGGAATATTTGGAGTACAAGACTGATGTCAAGCAGCCAGCCTCAGACAGAGGTCCCCGCCTCTCCATCCTCCACAGTGTACATACAGCCTGTGCATTTCAGCTCTGCACGTCACTAAGTTCTTGCTTTCTAACACTATCTGTTCAGAGAAAAGCTGCTTGCCATCCATACCTGAGTGCTGCTTTTAGGAAAGAGGCCACAAGGAGTGGAGAGACATACTACATAGCCAGTAACAGTTTCACAACAACAGCTAGAGATGCAGCAGGGAGCTGCTGCACCATGCAGACTTGTGGTCTGTACTGCAGGACAATTCTGCAGTTCTGCTGCGTCCATCATAAACTTTCAGAAACAGCATGATAAAGATGCCTTTTTTTTCTGCTGCAAGAAGCTCACCCTCTGTACGTTACCCACATAACAAAGGGTCGGTCTTCCTAAATGTGAGAACACTTGTTTTGGGATAGCTTTAGGACAAATCAGCCCTTCTAGCAGTCCTCTGCTGCCAACCTTGCACTGATACAGAAGAACCAAATGCATGGCACATGTCTCTCAAAGTCAAGCAAGGCCAAATCACTGTACACCTTCAATATTTTTCCACTGTGTGGTTTCATGGGGCAGAAACCACTAGATGCATTGGAAGCAAATTAAGTCAAGCACCTCTGTCTCAAATCAAACCCTGCAGATTTTGGTGCTGTGGAAACCACGACCAATTAATTTTTCTGGAAGTTCATAAACAACCCTACCCTGCTGCATGGCAGGATCTGTCCATCATCAGATACCATTGCTCACTGAGTATTGCTGGAGAGAAAAACACCTGCTAAAAATGTAAAGAACATGCTCCAAGAGGAATTCAGCACACAGACTGGAAAGTTACTATGTACACATCATTCAAGAAACAAGTCTTGAGTTAAGTGTGCCATAATCTTGTATTCTGTTAGGACAAAAGCCTACAATATTAATTTTATCACTAGTCATTTGTGGGCATGAGGCACATAAATCCCTGTCCTACCACTGTTGTAGCTTTGTTTTGTTCCTGGCACATTGTAACAGGAAGAGACTGAAAATTCTACAGAAAGTGATGGGTGCCATGAATGAAGGAGGAAGGAGCTTTCCCAGAACAGTGTAGGTTCCCTCAGATAACACAAATAAAAATGCTTCTCTAAACTGGACTCTTGGCAAACATCACCCTAAAACTGGATAAAAGAGATATCCTGGTATTGCTTTTGGAAAGAGTCTTGCAGAAATGCACTTGGACAAGCTTGCGAAATCCCACCAATAAAAGTCTAGCAAAAGTCTCCCATCATCTTATCAGCACAATTCAATGTATCAACAACAATACAGCTGCTTCCTGGAGTGTTGAAGCACCAAATCCGAGTCAGCACTTGGCAATATAAGGCAGGTCTGAACAGAATTTGAGATTGAACTTTATTTTGTGCTGAAGGTTACTTGCCCTCAGAGCTCAGTTTAGACTGATCTTCACAAAGCGCTCAGTTTAATGGACTTCCCAACTGAAGCACCTTGGCTCATCTTAAAGCTGTTGTTTGGTTCATGCAGAGCTTGCCATGCTCAACTGCCAATTCAAAATTAATGCTACCTTGTAAAGTCTGTAGGTCCTAGGCCATTTTCACCCTCATCCCCCAGGAATCCACAGCTAAAACCAGTAAGGAGTGTACTCGGTACACCTCTGGGTAAAGCTCAGAGCTCTTGAAAATGACCATTGGGAAAACAAAAACACAAATCTGAAATTAAGGTCTTGCTTTAAACCACAACCAACTCCAGCAGGCAAGTACTCCAGCAGTCACAGCTCAGTCTGAGCACAGCCTCCATCCACTGGCCACAGACAAGTTACCCGTAGCCACAGAACCTGCATAAGTCTGAAACCACATTACCACTGACCATGTTGGCAACCTGATCAGTGTTACCACCAAGCTTTAGCCAGGAAAATCACAAGTGCAATATGTCTTCAGCCTCAGCAGCTTCCTGAGACAGAACCATAAGCCCTCCAGGTTAACAAAGCCAACCAGCCATGAAATTTCTAACAAAGCCAACCAGCCATTTTTTTTTCCACAGGTCTTGCACCCCCCCCATCTCAGTTCTTACATCTGGTTCCCCAGAAGGAAATTGCTAGAGGACAAAACACTCCCACTGGTCTAGCTAGAACAAAGGCCACATTCACACAGGTGACCTTGCCATCCAAGACTATAAACTTCATCCATGCAACAGCTTCTAAAAACACCACAGCCTCCTCATCCTTTGTGTAAGACAGCTCCTTCATGCTGTGGTCACCAGAATCCCATCAGCTCTCCTGATGTAGGCAAGACCACCATATAACACACCATGGAGGCAGGCTGAGACTGCTGTAACCCAACTGCATTACTTCCTCAGACACAGATAAGTTCTTAGCTAGTCAAAAGCACTGACACATTTTGTTTGCAGCAGAGGAATTTGGTGGTTATAATCCACACAGTACTTTAGGCACTCCCTTTTCCTACAAGGAGCTTCCTGAAATAGGCATTCCACAAGCTCCAAAGCACCTGAGAAGAAGTGATCTTATTTGGCACCAGCCTGCTTACTCTCACAGTTGTCCACATCTGTGTGACAAGCACAGGTACCACAAATAAGGAGAGAGAGGTAAAAGGGCATAACTGATTATCTTGTACTCAACCCCCAGAACACAATTTTCTTTACATATCTATAGGGGTAATTCTTCATCTATTCATGATGGGATGTGGGGGGGGGCGGGGGGAAGGTAGGAAAAAAAAATTGTACACTGATGACTTCCAAGAATTCAAACCCCACACAGGATTTTCCACTAAATATTTTTTTCCCCTTCTTCCCTGGCAAATTGCTTTCAAGAGCCAAACAAGTAGCTGCACTATTACTAGCAAATTACTAATTGGAGAGCATGCTAGGCTATCACAGTTGCCTGCTAAACACTGCAAAAGCAATGGACACCACAGCATATAGAAGAACTACCTACCAGATGCACTCTTATTTTGTTTTTAAACTGACACTGTTTTTTTACGTCTCTAACCCAATGTCAAGTAACATGACAACAATGATTCAGCACTGCTGGTGATTTTCCACCATCCTCTCCTGAGATGCATAAGGAGAAGGCCTCTGTAATACACCTGCATGTGGATTGTTCACATGCTAAATCTCAACTAAACTTACATGGGAAAACCGTTCCCACTTCAGTGGTTGTAGAAGCAGGTATCATACCAGCAGATGTGTGAGCACACAAGACAGTGCAAAGCATGTTTTATGACACCTGTGTCCACAGCATGCTGAAGCAGCACACAAATCAGTCCTCAGGTAATGAACTGACTCCAGAGAGGGGAAAACCTCCATCAACAGCTTACCTCACCCTCACAGTCAGTAGCTTTTAAACAGATCTCACGCAATGAAACAAAGAATCATGTGGTACCCAGTAACTCTTTTATAGGTCATTTCCTGCAGAGACAAATTTCAGCAGTTGTAATAAAAAATACAAACCAAAAACACAAACAAAAAAACAAGTAATGCACTGAAGGCCAAGAACTCTGCTTTGCTTCACTAACCAAACCAAAAAGATCCACTCAACCAAATCTAGCATCTCCCTGGTTCAGTGGTGGCAGATCAAAGTCCAGAGGCTCAATGCCAGAGATGACCCCCACAGGGAACAGGCCAGGGCAAGACAAGTTGTTAAGGGACAAACCAGAAGAGCTTCCCTGTACCAGAGCTGACATACCAGGAAAGCTTTCTTTTACCAGAACGCATAGGAACCTTTTGTGTAAGGAAGAGGAATCCTTCAAGCAGGAAAGAGGATTTCTTCAAGCAGTGTTAAGTGTGCATTTTGCCATTCTAATTTCAAGTAATTTTAGCAAGTTCTATCTTAAGAGCTTTAAAATAAAAGCCCCCAAACACACACAATACAAGGTAACCAGACACTGCAGGACAGCTTTAAGAAGGCAATTCAAAAACCTCAGCCTCTCTTTGGGCATCCACATTCCCTCCCGTTCCTGCATCCTCCCAAGCCAGACTGTCAGGCACAAGCCCAGGTCTGCGCTGACTACTTCAGTTCTCTCCAAAGACTGATTCCCACATCTATACCCCACCAGGGACAGTCCCATGGCAGCCACCCACTCTGCATACCACACTCTTCATCTGGCACAGCCTGCAGGATAGCGTGACAACAGCCTCAAAACAGCCGTAGCGTCTACTTTCAAAGTCAAGCAAAAAAGACTCCACCTGCAAATGGGGAAAATAGAAGGCTGCCTAATGCTAGCATCAGGCTCGGTAACAAGCAGGTGTTGCTCTACTGCAATCATCTATGAAAAGAACCCCAGCTACTTAAAGGATGACTACAAAGTGGAATTAGATACCTGACATGAGTCTTTCACCAAGCAGCAGCTCAGATTTTGAAGCAACTTCTGAGCCCTTCTGACAAAACCAGTCTCACCTGCTCTCGCCTCACCTTGCATGGGGTGACTCGATAGCATGACACACTGCAGGATCTTCCACCTCTCTGTCTCCTGACTCCATCCCAGCCACCAAGGGAGGTTATTACAGCTTTTGACCCCAACACAGGGCTGGTGAGCATGGTTCACTTTGAATCATGTGCATATGGTGGCCTAGTTAGCCCTGCTCTAGCCATGACAGAGAGACTCACAGGGGAACTACACTATGATACCTCCATCTGTACCCCTTAAGGTGACTGGCAGTATAATCCCTGCTTCTGTTCACCCTCACTGTGGGAGACAGGCAGAGTAGAGGCTTGTGATCTCCTCCCTGCTCTGACACCTCAAGAATGGGATAACAAGGCAGGTGGCAGATGTGCACTTTCTCTCCACAGGAGACCTCTTGCTAGTCCTCCAGAACCTTTCAAAGCTCCCCAATAGCTCTGGAGCATCCTTTTGGACAGGGGCTGCTAGGCTTACACAGTATCTTTGCCCATGGCTTTACATTTGCTGTCATGTTTTTACTCTGTGAAAACCCACATCACTTTATATTACTTGTGACAGTATTTTGTTCATCTTCTGCAATGGACACAGACCCTGGCTTTCTTATGTCTACACTCATACAGCCCCTGGCTTTCTTATGTCTACACTCATATAGCCCCTTCACAAGGCAGGAATCAAGGAAAACCGCTGGTCAAACATAATCCCTCCCAGCCCAAACACCAGAAGAATCATGCATAGGACATCAGGACACCTTGTACAAAAGACAGTCTCAAAGATCCCATGGTGACCTAGACCCAGCCTAACACAGGGCGAGGGGAAACAGCAGCAGGGCAGTTAGCAGGTGCATATGAAGGCAAGCTTGGAAAATCCAGTCACATTTGTCCAAACAAAGCACACGTGTCTACTATCAGACAGATGGCAAACCACCTCCACCCCCCAGTCCCAAGTCACTTAATAGCTTACAGGACACGAATAACCTAAAAGCTCTTCAGTCCAGGGGCTAAAAGAACATCACATACAAATGAGAGCATTTCACAATGCCTGTGATGACCCAACTGAGGTCTTACTGTCTTGGAGACATGAACCATTCCTGTTGGTCACTCACAGAGAGATATGACTTTTGTAGCCTGGTAGGGACACTCTTATTTATATATAGTGCAAATGTAAAAGAAAAAAACCAATTTAACACACTGAGTTGTTATCAGCCAAGTGGATGACTGCAGCCTCAAAGCACACTGAGATTCCAGCTCAGATGCCAATTCAGTTACTATTTCACCCAGCTACAAAACTGTTTCAAACACAAAAACTTCCTTAAAAGGACCCTAACAAGGCATTTTTGTATCACTTTCTTTCACTCTTTGCAATAAACCCTCAGAAAACTGCATCCAGAATCTCAATTTTTATTAACCATTTCTGTGCACAGTAGCCCTATTCCTAGGGTATTTCTGTGTGTATTATCAATGGAAGCTATAGTGTGCAGGACAGAGAGGAAGGGGAAGGAGAGGAAAAGCAAAGATTAATCCTCAACTCGTGAACTCTCTTTTTGAAGGGGATTCTAATAAAAATTTTGGATGACCAAAGAATGCACCATCAGTTTCATGAATGACGACACAGATTGCACAACCACACAGAGAGCCAGACTGCACTTCCATTTTTGAGCACAAATTTGGCAGTGTCTACACAGAAATATTTCCCTTATTAAGGTCAACTGGCTGCAAAGCACTTCTTCAGTGCAGTCCTAAAAAGCCCACGGACCTATTTAAATATTAGGAGCATTGTAATTGCCAGGGATTTCCACTAAAAGAGCTTGGAAAGAAACACAGACATCTCCCTCACAACATATTTTCCTAATATTAGACCCCTCTCTTTCCTACACCTTGTCAAAAATGACACCAACCATGATTCACTTGCATGACAAGTAAGCTTGGCAGCATGACTAAAACATGCACGCCTCCTGATCAGCAAAATTGGGAGGAAAGAAAGTCTTGAGCTTCATGATTGCCATTTAGGGGCTCCTAAACACTCTTTTATTCACAGAGCAGATACACAGCCAGGAATATTTTAGATTAAATGGAGACATACAGGCCTCCCAAGTCAAATCACAGTTCACATTTTGCATATAGTCCAGATCAAACCTGGGCTAGATTTAAGCATCATCCATGACAACAAGCAGGTTTCTCAACAGATTAATTTAATCACTCTTCAGCATTTCCACAGATCAGCCTTGCCTTTTAAACATGTTTATCTGCTGTTCTCCTAGCTAGAGTCACACAGTATCCATGTTTAAGAGAATCCCTCCCTGCCCCAAGGCAGGGTCACACCTGGGATGCTATCCTATGGCCCTGATAGCAAGGCCTGAATTCCCTGCTGGAGTGCCTCAAAAATGCTGCAACCCCCTTTCCACGGCAGCATCACCCAGGTGCTATTTGGAGACCTGGCACACAAGCCTCAGCTCCTCCCATGCTCAGCACACTGCTTACCTGTGCCTTCCCTTCCCACTACACCTGGCCTGGCTCCTAGGCAAGAGCAATCCTTCCCCACCTCAAAGGAAAAATACATGGCACAGCCAGGTCCAAAAGAAAAGGCCTTTCAATGCCCCTCTCATGCTTCTGAACCTGCTCTGACCATCACTGGGGTCAGCAACAACCCCAACAGCCTGCAGACAGTCTGGCTCCTCTTCAAATTTCCCTTTCAAAGCATCATCTGCTCACAGGGAGAAAAGGAACAGCCACAAAGCATTCACCAGTTAAAAAGAAATAAAGGAGATGCATGACTGGAGACTGGAATTCACAAACTAAATCTTCAATAGGTGCCCTTCACACCTCACGTCCACATCTGCTGTCTTGACTAATTTTGGCAGGGTTTTGGGGAGGGTTGTTGGGGTTTTTCCCAGTGGTTCTGTGGCAGGTTTGGTTTTTTAGTTTCCAGGGCTTTTTTTTTTTTTTGGAAAGCAGATCACATTGCCCTACGCACCATGTCAGCGGCAAGATTTCTCTCAGCATGTCTCAGAGCATGGGTTCACCCCCCCTGTCCAATGGCTCTTACATAAGTGAGCAGTTAGACGGAGATACAGCGGATGGAGCCAGGACTCAGGCTGAGGAGCAAACTGCATCTCCTTACTCTAAACGTCCAGAGGAAAAAAATGCAACAACAAACAAGAAACCAAACCCCAAAACAACTCCGATAAACCTTATTCATCACATTTGCTTACGAACAAATTCAGCACCACTGCTTGCTCTAAGTCAAATCACGCTACAGTTCCTTGCACAATTTCAGGCTACCTCTTAATAATGTTCCAATACACCTCCAACATGGTTGTTAAAACTCAGATTTCTGGAGCATTGCTCACAGTCCAGAGTGTGTTTTGATTTCATGCAGATTTACACATCAAAGCACCTTTCCCATGGCACCCTGCAAGCCGCAGAGCAGAGCAAACCCAAGCGGAGCAGGGAGGACACTAGTTAGGAGGTAGGAGCTGCACACACAAAGTAAAACAGATGCTGCTGGAAAACATCACCTATAAAAATCACAACTTTAGAGGTGACAGCTTTAAAAAGCACCATGACCATTCACGTTCCAGAGGAGAGAGGTTAGGCTTTTTTCATTTGAGGAAGGGAGAGAGAAGAAGGGAAATAAAATGCTCTTGAGGACAGCTCCAAAAGGCACAGTTTGGGAATCACTTATAGGTGAGACATTTAAACAAAGAAGATGGAGCATCCTTCTCTCTTCAGGGAGGAATGCTTCCCACTAGAGACAGTGGGGGGGCTACTTCCCACTAGGGCTCAAAGAAAGCTCAGAGAAAGCTCTTTTTACACAGGGCTATGGAGACCAACACACCCATTGTCTACCAGGAGCTTTCCTGCATCCAGAGAGACTGCAGCATAGGCCAGGTTTTGGGGGTGGAAGATTGAAGGGGGGGACAGGGGACACCTGCAATGTTTTAGGCATCTCTATTCGTGTTTACAAATAGCTCCATGGAAGTGGGAGCTGCAGGGTAAAAGGAACTAGGGGGAAAAAAAACCCCAACACCACAGTCCCATTCAAAGGAATCAAAACAAGGACAGGTCAGAGACTTTTCAACAATGGCACCGCCAACCCTCAGGGCCAAAACCCAAAAAGCAGAGAGAAAAGGCGCAGACAAAGGGGGATGTAACACCCCCCTCCTCTCAGAATAGGGTTATTTTAAGCCTGTCTCCTTGGAGCTACCCTAATATTTTCTCTCATGACTCAAGCCACCAGGGAAAGGAGTAAGAGCAGAGAAGAAAAGAAAAAAACAAAAAAAAAAAGAAAAAAGAAACAGAGCTAGGGCTGACCTCATAAGACACCTTTCTAGAAGGGGCAAAGCTCCAGAAGAGATGAAAGGCAAGCTGGGCTGGGCCTTACCTGGAAAAGTGTGTGGGTTGGGTGACCCTCTTTTAAGGCACTTTGAACAGAGGACATGCACAGTGTAGTACAGGCCCGGCCATTCCTGGAGCAGGACATTCAGTTCTTCCATTAAAGGCGTAATAGCTTGCCAAGCTGTCCAGATATTTGGTAGGGACGCATGACTAGCAATAGACAGAGTGTCTGGCTGCAGAGCTCCCCTGGCAGGCCGGTAACTCACCACCACAGGCACCTTTCCCCGGTAGGCATAAATCTGGTATTTGCCATCTGACCGCTGAACCACGTGGCTGTTAATCTGGACACTGTAGCGTGCAAACAAGCCGGGTGGGAAAATGAATGGAAAGCTATATTCAATCTGCAGCTGCTCGACCACGAAGGACTGTCCGCTCAGATTGGTGCCGTTGATCCATGCCTCTGCATGGGGCACCTCGTTTTTCACGTAGCAGGGAAACTTGTACCAAGCAGCTGCCCCATTTAAGGGCTTGCATTTGGGTTTGTTGACACAGTAACATAGCCCCATCTTCTCCAGCAGCTCCAGAATGAGCTGCAGATCCTCTCGACTCTGAACATGGGGCTTAAGAAGGAGACGGATAACATGGGCAGGAAGGAGGCCATGCAGCAAGAAGCCCTCCACATAATGATGGAGTTGAGTGCTCCTCAGTTCGTCAATCTGGGTGTCGCTGAGCAGTTTCTGGAGCAGCACGGTGGCATCCCGCTGGCAAAAGACATTGAGGATGTCTATGAGCCGTGGCAGGTTGTGGAACACATACTCCCGCAAGGTGAGATGCTCCTCAAAGTAGAGCAGCTTTCCACTCTCGTGCAGGTAGGACAGGGCACTCTGCAGCCGATCCTCCGTCAGGCCTGCCTGCAAGCCCAGCCGGGCAGAGTCCCACCAGCTAAGCCACAACTGCTGAGCTTGAGGCTGGAAGTGCAGCTCCTCCAACACTTGCCAGGACTTGGGCAACACCCGGTGCAGGTTTGGGAAGATATCCCGGTGCTCAGCCACCGAGAGGAGCTTGTCCCGCAGGCGACGCACCTGGCAACGGTCCTGGCAGCTGAAAGGCAGCACTGGAGAGAGGATCTGTGGGCGGTGGTTGAGAAGGTACTGAAACTGGGCTTTCTTTCGCCGCAAGTTCTTGTCTGAGACCCCATAAAAGGCAGCATGCGGGCTGGAGCAGCGCAGGTCAAAGTCCTGTCCCAGAGCCTCATCCACCTGCTGGACTAAGCTCTGGAGTCCCTCAGCATCCCTCTTCTCCTGCTGAGCAATCTGGTGATGGATGTCCAGGCACTTCTCTTCCAACTCCCTCTCTGCACAGAGGTCGGCATGGGTTCCCACCATGCACACTACAGCATGGGGCACCTTGGAACTGAGCCAGTGTAAGAAATAGCCCACAGAGGGGTAGAAGTGCTGAGGGACGTAGGCACTCAAATTCACCACCAGCACGTACAAGGCTCCAGGGGAGAGGAAGAAAGACTGGATCACATCATAGCTTGGGTCCCCTGCAAGCTCATACACAATGAATGTCAGGCCCCTCTCTGCATCTGCTGTCCAGTCCATCACCTCGATGCCCTTACTGCCTCCTGATAGTCCTAGTCCCAGTGGTACTCGGGGTGCATTGGGTGGCAGTGACGGTGCAGGGGATGTTGCGTCCCCTTTTGCCCGGTGAGAGGGCACACGAGAAGGGATATCCTGCCGCTCAACAGGGAGACGTTCCACCTGCTGCATGACAGGTACCCGAGCTGAGGAATTGTCTTGAGGTTCCGGAAAGGGGCAATGCCCAACTGCCACCCTCCCAATGTCCTGCTGTGGCCCAGGAAACCCTCTGCGCTGGGTGCTCCCTGCCTCCAGGCTTCCCATGTCCTCTCTCTGCTCATTTTCCTCCATGAGGCACCGTCTCAGCAAGGTCTTTCCTGCATCCTTTAGGCCCATAAGGACTAGTTTGAGGCGGGGTTTAAGTGCAGGCTGGGAGTGGGCCAGCTCCTGCTGGTAAGCTGCGATGTAGGGGATGCCTTTCATGCACACCTCATAGGGGGGCTGGATGAGGGGGTTGTCTTTGATCTTCCACAGGGTGACACGGGAAAGCTGCCCGAAGCCCTCTGGCAGGATGGCGATCTGGTTGCCTTGCAGGACCAGCTCTTCTAGGCTGTGGAGGAGAACAATGGAGTCAGGCAGGTAGCGGATGCGGTTGTTGTCCAGCCAGAGAGTGCGGAGCTGGTGGAGCTGACAGAGGTGAGGGGGCAGCACGGTAAGCTGGTTGCGGCTCAGGTAGAGCTCCTCCAGACTGGGCAGCGCCAAGATGGCAGAGGGGAACTCCCCCAGCAGGTTGGATGAGAGGTTCAGCATCTTGAGCCGCTGCAGTCTGCCGAAGCCAGCGGGCAGCGCCTGCAGCCGGTTGCCGTCCAGCATGAGGCTCTCGAGGGCACTCAGCTGGCAGAGACCCTCGGGCAGGGACGCCAGCCCGGTGCCGCTGAGCCAGAGAATCTTGAGGCGGTGAAGGGCAGAGATGCCCTCGGGCAGGGCCCCGAGGTGGCGGTTGCCAGAACAGTCGAGCTCCTCCAGGGCGGCCAGCTCCAGCAGCGGGGTAGGGAAGGAGGGCAGCAGGTTGTGGTCCACGTCGAGGGTGCGGAGGTGTCGCAGACGGCCCAGGCCCTCGGGCAGGCGGCGCAGGCGGTTGAAGCTGAGGTCGAGCTCCTCGAGGCAGCCCAGCTCGGCTAGGCGGGGGGGCAGCCCCGGGCCCTCGGCGCCCAGTTCGTTGTGGCTGAGGCTGAGCTTGCGCAGGCCCCGCAGCCCCGCCAGCGCCCCGCCGTCCCCCAGGCCCCGCAGCCGGTTGTGGCTGAGGTCGAGCTCGGCCAGGCGGCCCAGGTGGCGCAGGGCGGCGGCGGGCAGGCGGCCCAGCCGGTTGCGCCGCA